>JACEGR010002356.1:0-131457 GCA_014170235.1 Listronotus bonariensis
TTTTTGCACAAAATAAAAGAGAACTTTAACAAAGTGTTCCACTTTAGTTCAATTGCATCTGGTATTTTATATAAATCGAAATATTTTGGTCCCCTTAGTAATTGTTCAAAGTTATTTAAATTGAGGATTGTTCAATAAAAAGAGAGATATCCATTGATAATTATTTTAAGGAATAGCAAAAGAAGTTTTGGATTAAAACTCTTAAAACTAGAATTCTAAATGTAATAAATCATAAATAGTTCGTAATATTTCCCTTTATTGTTGTTTATTTATTATAGGGATAATTAATATTTTTAACTTTGGCTGTTTTATTTTCTGTATTTTATTATTTTTACGATGTTACAGTTTTGAAACTGTAATAATCGAAATAAAAATAATAGATAAAAATAGAGAGTGAACGCCCTTCTTTTAATATACTCTAGTCATATACCAGAAGAACTTGTCTGATTATATTTATTTTAAAAATTGGTTTCATAAAATGGACGTGGACGTATCTTGTTTTAATCGATTTTTATACTTTAATATTAAGATATGAAAATCATCTAAATATACGATAAAAATGATAAAACAAATTTCAAAATTAATATAAAACGATTTTTAATAAAAAGAAGACACGTCTTTTTTACTCTTCCTTTTTTTGCGTGTGGGTTAACCTGTGTCAAAAAGAAAATGGAAAAAATATCACGCCGTCTCATTATTTTTACCCCTTACTATAACTATGCCATTCGTTAAACAACATCAACGCTTTATACACACAGAAATAAGTAAATACCAAAGATATCTCCGTATTCATCTGCCAAGGGAATTTGAAGTGTATTTAAGCACAGAGACGTAGCTCATACCTTTTGAAATAAGCACTTAAGGGTTTAAATTTAATTAGTTTAATTAACAAGGCTTAAAGGCGTGTTTTTATAATTTTAATGTTTTAATTTACCCTTTAAATGGTAATATAATTAATAAACCTAAAAAATTGGTATAACAGAATTGTGCTTTGTTGACCAGACAATATTTACTTTTTTTATTATTTCCTTATTTTTAATGTTTTGGAAAAGGGTTTAGGCTCGTTAATGTTAGAGATATTGATGTGGAGCACAATGATACCGTTTAAAAAAAAACAATATTCTCTTTAGTTAAAAATTAATTTAAGGTTTAATGAATTAGACCTGGTCTTCAAATGTATCATGAACATTGAAGTTTGGGATTCTAGAAATGCGCCATAGTCATCACTAAATTAGGAGGGACAGGACATGTATTTTAATAATAATGGTCAAATTGCAAAGTAATAAAAAAATACAATTTTTTAATGTGAGATTATACTTATTTAGGATCTGAAATTTCACTTTAAATTATTATTTAAATCTAAATAATATTTTTACCATGCTTATAGAAATTAAACAAATTAATAAACAACTTTGTAATTGGACATTGGACCCCAGATACAATGTTTAATATCAGAAAAGGGTATTTTTTTAACTGTTTAGTTCTGGTTAGTTTATCAAACTCATTAGTAAGTTATGTTATTAAATTTAAAATAAATAATTTATTCATGTCACCAGAAACCTATATTTTTAATAAATAGTAGAAAGTAAGCCTAAAACAATGGTGACAAGGTAGTAATTGGTACTTTGGCCTTTTCTGATTTATCAAATTTTTGAAATCTATTAAAAATATGTCCCATCAGAACAGACAGTTTACATAATTTTTGGAACATTTTTTTTTGTTTTGCTGTTTTCTTTAACATTATTTTTTATTAATTCCTTTTTTATGTTTTATAACAATGTTTTGCCTCTTAGCATTCTTAATATCTTTTTTTGTAGGTCTAGGTTGGCCTTCATACCCTTTCGCATTATTTAGAATGTCTTGTTTCATGTTTCATATTATGTTTTATTTTATAATTTTTAATGCAATTCTTCTTTAAAGAATCTTTATGTTTTGTGGATTCAGTTTATGCTTCTTCAAAAATAGTTATAATTACAGCACTTCTGTGAGTTTTAGTTTTCATAATTATATAATGGTCGATTAACTGAGGCATTTTTTGTAAATATTAATAAAGAGGTAAAGGAATATAACATTAAGTAAAAATATTTTTATGTTACACGATGTATAAAACAAGTAAAAAAAAAAGAAAATTAAAGGCTCTTTCTAATAGTTGTAATATCCTGGAAAAATTGGACAAAAAAATAAGTCTTTAAACTAACACAGTTTTTATTGTCGATGTAACATTTAGTTCAACTAGCCTGTATGTGTATAAACTTGATGAACAGTGCCAATCAAATAATGTTACCTTAAGAAAATGTTCTCATTAACATATCCATCTTAACCTAAAACTGTTTTTTATAAATACAATTAATAATCTTTAAATAATAATACATACAAAATAGATATTATTGTGTATTTAAGTTCTTTAATGTTTTAACATGTTTCCCCGTCTCTGTTTATTTTTTTAGTGTTTCTTCTGCAACAGTGTTGCCAATAATTTACTCTAAGATAGTAACATTAGGATTTGAAACTAAACTCTTATCTCGCTAAACAGAATTCTCGTATATAATAAAGATAGGGTTTACGTGCTATGTCGCGCCATTGTCTCAAGTAACACTGACACAAAAGTCTCTATAGGTCCCTGGGGCAGAGATAAGTTTAATTTAAGATTATGATGCTTACCGACAATAATTTATGAAAAACTATTTAAAAAATGTTTTTAAAATATCATCTAAATAAGATAAAAATAATTTTAAAAATATATGTGTCTTTGTAGAAATAATTATATTATTTTAATATACAATCTCTTTCTTTAATGTCCCGGTCCCCTTTTATTATTAAGCGGTCCAATTAAAAAATTGTTACTTTGTGATATGAGAATAATGCATTCTATATTTTGAAGTGAAATTGACGGATGAAAATTTTAAGATGGTTGCTGGGCACCAACTTGAAAAAAAATTAAATGCATATCATTTTAAAGCTTCCGATATAGAAATTTATAACTCCAGAAATTAAAGACAGTATTATTACTTACTAAAAAGTGGCGGTAAGTACTGTAAAAAAATTAACCAGATACTTGATTTGGATGGTAATATTTCCGACCTTATGAAGTTAGATGTAGTAGATGGTAAATGTGGCATTATATCACCAATTAAATGATCTTTAAAGAAACATAGGGGGAAATATCACATTAAGTATTTCTAACTTTATTAGTTTTGGAAATATGGCCATCCAACTCAGGTATTTGAGTAATTTATGAAGTACCGCCATTTTGTAGTAGGTAAATATATAGACTTTATATTTTAGGGTTATAAAGCAATCGTTAGAAGCTTTAAAATAATGTACCACCAGATCCCTTTTTTCTTTTTTTTTCTCAAGATGGTGTCTAGTCGCCTTACTTTAAAATGCCTTACCATAAAATATACAGTGTGTTAATTGCTAGTTAACTTCTTTTTATTTGCTAATTTTATGAAAAAGGTTTGTATAAACATGGGTTCGTTCTAAAAACTTTAAAATTTTAAAAACGCTTATTTAAGTGAATTTATTAGACTACATACACAAGCCTCTCTGGCCCAAATCCAAGCTTTTTTAAAGCTGTTGTGGTCATAAATACAATGTGTTTATGCCAGTTATGGCTATTCTCAAATATGAGGCTCACAAGATTGAACGTGTCTTTGCTCTGTAAAACTTGGCCGCTCATAAGTAAAGGATGGGGACTTATTTGATGACCTATTTGCGACAAGAACATAATTGTGTTTTGGATGTATTAAAATGGACGAGATTTTTGGCGCCCCAATCCAATATTAAATTAGTCTTTTAAAAGAGATATCTGCATCGCTTTGCGTTTGCTTTTCAAATCGGGTCTGGAAAACTATTTGCATTATGCATTTTAAAAAATGTTGTGCAAAATTTAAGTATAATTAAATTAACTATTTTGTAAAAAATAGCCACTTTCTTTTTAAATTAGCACTACAACCATCTATAGGCAGTGATTACGAGCCAGTCTGGGGGCTATTTTTGTTGTTAAAGTTGACTTAGTAACTTTTCTTTTAAGTACTAAATCACGACTACTAGATAAACTGAAAGATAAACACGATAAACCAACAAAGTGTTGAACATGGTATAATGTGTCGCCGCTTCATTGTAAAATATTACCATTTATCCTTTATTTGTTTAGTAATTTACGCTTTGGTCCTAAGTTTCTAGAAAGTAAATATTAATAGGTCGTATTAAGAAAATATTATCGCTTGGAAGGTATTTATGGCTAAGAATCTGCTTCCCAACAAGGCAAATAAAATTCTTTTATTACAATAACTAATATATTCTTAAAGAAATTCAAAGTTTATTCATACACGTTCAGAGAAACAGTATATTGCCAATCATTATTACACACGAATATGTGTAGGTAACTTAATAAAATACTAGTAGATTTTATTAACTTTAGTAACTTACGGAAAGTGCCAAAATGCAGCCACAGAATGAATACAGTAAGGTCAGAGTTGGGTAGAATTAGAATACTCGGTATTCTGAATCGTATTCAGAATACATTGGGCCAGTCTTCGAATACATATGCGTGCTTAGTATTCGGTATTCGACTGAATACTTTTTTGGTCAGAATTCGGAATTTTGTATGCAGAATACCGTTTCTGAATGATTATTTCACTGGAGTGTTTTACACTGCTAAAATATTATAGCAACCCGTGTCAAGCAAACTCCCTCTCCTACCCCGCTTAAGACACCCACGGTATGTTAGTATTTAGGCTATTTCAGCCTTCGTGGTTTGTCCAAAGATAAAAACAACCTCCTGTTTTCTACTGGCAAAACTCCTACCTGCTCCTACCTTGATAAAACCAACATGATGGTATTACAGCGATAAAACTTAGTTAGGTTAAAGCAAAAAAGGGAAAAACTATTGTTGATTTATATGTTAGTTAAAGGTTGTACACTTACTTGGAATTCTCGTGAAATAGTCTTGTCGAATATCATTCGAGAAAACATTTTTAGGCAAAATATTTCTCTTGTTTTTATTTAAGTTTGTTGCTTTTTGTTAATTTCGTTCATAACATTTAATCAAAACCACCCGACCGACGTCTCGTGCTATTGTTATAAAAGTCATGCACGAAATTGCCAAGCAACACACATTCATACATTTAAAATATTTTGCCAGAAAAATTTCTTATCCTATGATATTATATACAAAAATATTCGAATTGAACACCGGAATTTAAAGTATTTGAATACCAAGATATAAAGTAGTAAGTAGTGGAGAAGGCGATAGGTCAACAAATGTTAATGACTTGTTTAGAGACCAAAAGACATTTTTTAATGTGGAAGAATTTTTAATATTTTCATATTTAAAAATCTTTCACATTAAAAATGTCTATTGGTGCTTAGTAGCCGCTTGCCAAATTTTATGAAAATATCTCGAACAGTTTTAAAGTAATGATAAGTATACGATTTTTATTAAAAACTTTAACACCCTGTAGCTGAAAGGTTAAGAGGTTTAGGACATATGTTAATAATACCTTTACTTCCTAAAATGGACTAAGGAAACATATCTTGTATTTTTAGCCATCAATTAAATTACACCCTGTATATTTGGACCCTATTATATCTCTATTTTCAGGTCAATCGCAGGTTAGAGTTTAAAAGAAAAAAAAACTAAATTTAATAAATATACATTGCTATTATTACTTCCTTATACAGCCTATGTGCTGATTTTTATCATTTTTTGTTACAGCTTGTGACTGTCACCCGATTGGAGCTTCTGGAAAAACATGTAACCAAGCCACAGGACAATGTCCATGCAAAGATGGAGTAGTGGGAATAACTTGTAACCGATGCGCTAAAGGATATCAGCAGAGCCGATCTCATATTGCACCATGCATCAGTAAGTACTTCTGAAACTATTTTTTTGTCGATGCATTTAACTCGGTGTACTTTCATGGGCGTAGTCAGGATTTTGTTAAGAATGGACGGGGTAAGAGAAAACTAATAATATACCGGAAGTTGCTTCCAAAGTGGTATCCACTCTATTTTTTTACCATTCAAGATTTAAAACATAAAAAATGGGTATGTCAACGTTTGACACAAAAAGCACGAGTTGATCTATTTACTTGTTTTCAATTATTTTCGGTTTAACCGGAAATGCTACTCTCAAAGTTTAAATGGCACCAACGATATATTTTATTCATCGCCTTCTAGATGTTAGAATTGTACTAACGGCTCTAGTATTATTATTCAAAACATCTAGAAGGTGGTGATTTTATTTTACGTCGATCGTATGTAACATTTTTAAATCCAATGACGTCACATGTCATATTTTAATCATTTTGCAGTCTGCTTTCAATAATTTAATTTTTTAAACTTTAATCTAAGGTGCCATAATTAAGCTAAACGATTAATTTGAGGTCAAGTTGCCCATGAAAAAATGTAAATAATATTCCTTTGCTTTTTACAACTTCTTCAGGTGGGGCAAAAGTTTTCAAAATCATATTTAAGCCCCTTAGCCAGTACCTGGATACGGCTATGTATATTTTCTAAACTGTTCTTTACCACACATTAAAAAGAACGCTACCAAACCCGAGAAAATGGATCCCTAATATTTTCTCTGTCAAAAACTTTTTCTTTTTGCCTAAAAATAAAATTCTTATCCTATATAAGGTTTTATTTCTGAAACTGTTAAAACCTACTGGATTTTCATCGGTTTTATGGTTTTCAAGATTATATTAAAACACTTAGAACTTTTGTAATATAAAACTTAATCAATATCAACAAAAATAACTTAAATATTATTTTCAATTAGCTTTATATTTAGTGAGATTTTTTTATTTTACCTATTTAGACGACGTACCAGATAAATTTCATAAATTTGGACCGAAATTTAGACGTATATATATATATATATATATATATATATATATACTATATATATATATATATATATATATATATATATATATTGTTTCTTTGTTTATTTAGTTTTATTTGTTAAAAGTCGTCGTTATTTGCATATTTATACCAAATAGTGGTGTTCTGAAAATTGCATTTTCGATGCCAGACAAAATAAATATTTTTTAAAGGGCAAAGCAGAAGATATTTTTTATAGAATCAATATGGGGGCACTGTGACGTCGACAATCGAACTTTTTTCTTGTTATTTTTTATTTAATAGATGAATCACTGCTTACAGGATGTTAGCCATCTAATAATTTTACTAAAACGGATGACAAATAGCCAAGAAAAACACCAATAAAAGTTATATTTTAAAGCTGGTTAATCAGATTGCAAATAAACGAATTACTTTTATAAGTTTTTCATAAAAAATTAAAAATATATACAGTGACCAGCAAAATGTTCACAACATATGAGAAACTCTTTTATTAAGGGAATTATGATTTTTTCTGGTGATCGCCTCTGCGTTTTTGATAACCTTGAAAGCCATTTTAGCATATTATGTCATGTGAACAAATGTATAGCGGGAAATTGTAAAAACCAATATAAAATCACAAAATGTGGGGTTAGGTCACAAAATATTAAAAGACTCAAAGAGTAAAAGTGCTTGGATTTTCTAGTTATGAGTAAAACATGATAAGGATAAGCAAATTTTGCCATTTTCAAATATATTTAACGTTTTTGGTTTGATTAATATTAAAAGGATTTTAAGAAATAAATCATCGCAACACCGAGTGTCCTGGCAAAAACCTAATTTTTGAAATTGTTTGCTCTCATTGTCAAAATAAAAAAATATATTTTGACTTAAACAAACTAGGTTTAGGTAAATAAATCTGGTTTGGTGAATAAATGGTACATTTCAAAATTATTAAAAACATATTTAAAGAAAAAGATGGCAAATTGACTTTATTCAAAATACATGTTTCAAACTTGGTATTTGGAGCTAGAATTAATTCTAAGCACTTTTTACTTCAAGTGTTATTTTGATATTTTGTGACTTAACCCCACTTTTCGCAATATCATTTTTTTCAAATTTTTCGCCATACCGATGTTCACATGACATATGTCAAAATCCATGAGAGTTCTTCTCCTTATACCCAAAGTTCAATGAAAAAGAAAATAGTGGGAATAAGGACGTAAAATAAAATACGCTTTATTTGTTCAGCGACGTTTCGGTTTTGATTTTGGACCTTTTTATGTCAAAATGATCTTTTTTGGTTATGAAATATGCAGAGGCAATCGCAATGCAATTTTGTTCAACTTTGTCGACATCGATAATTAGAATACGTTTTTGTTTCTTTAACATGTCCTTGTAAACTTTTCTTAATACACAATGCCAAAAGTCTTGGACCCCCTGTATATCTTAGTTATAAAAAATCCTACATGTTTTTAGTATCAGATAAAAATATTATAAATATTATTTTATTTACGAAATAAAAAGATCACATACTTATTTGGAGATAAGAGTTTTTGTGGTTTTTGCGAAGATTTGAAATTGTTTAGTTACTTTTATTTAGTTTATTTGCATTTTTAAATACGCAAAGTTTACATTGATTCTAACTGAAAATGCCAGGACGTGAAATTTCTGTTTATAACAGAGCAAGAATAATTGCTCTGTATGAATTTGGATATTCCAATCACCATATTTCAGCCAGTTTAAATATTCCAAGATCTTCTGTGAGTCGAATTATCAACAGGGATCAAGAAACTGGAAATGTGGAAAAATTGCCTTGTAGTGGACGGCTACGTGTTTCTACCGAAAAGTAGGAAAGATATGTTATCTAATTTACCCGCCAAAATCGGAACGCAACGGCCCCAGCCATTAGAGATCATTTTCAAGATACGTTCAACCGCGAAATTTCCACCAATACCATTCGCAGAAGAGTTTACAGCGCAAATTAACGGGCCAGAAGATTTTTAAGGGTACCTCTTTTATTGCCTCGACACCGTGCTGCCCGTCACCAGTGGGCGAGAAACCATAGGGAATGGCTTTTAGCCCAGTGGGAAAGAGTCCTTTTCTCTGACGAATCAAGATTCGGTCTGGTCAGTGATGACCATCGTCAAAGAGTATGGAGAGAGCCAGGGCGTCAGTCAAGACTCAACTATCCTCATGAAGTCGTTCCTATCAAGGGGAACAGTAATGTTCTGGGGGGAATAATGTACAACCGTCGAACCCCATTAATTCGCATACAACAAAATATGACTAGCGAAATTTACATGGAAAATGTTATTAGGTCAATTGTCATTCCCCTCCGCCATGAAACTGGAAAGAATTTTATTTTCATGGATGATAATGCCAGACCACATCGAGGAAAAAGAGTTTAGGAGCTTCTTAATGCTGAAGAAATCAACAGATTAGAGTGGCCAGCTAATTCTCCAGACATGAATCCAATTAAGAATCTGTGGGATATTGTTTTCAGAGCTATCCACAATCGCAATCCACCGCCTAGGAGGAACTTGCGGTAGCCGCCGTAGAAGAATGGGACCGCATATCGCAGGAATTAATTAATTATTTAATCATTTCCATGCCCAGACGTGTAAACTTATTGCTCAGAAGTAAGGAGGGCCCACACAGAGTATTAGCTATATTTTCTTTTTTGTAGTGTTATACAGGTAATTTTTGTTGCAATAAACGATATTTTTAAATTTACACTGTTTTTACACAATTTTTAGTATTTCTTTTATTTTAGCCACATACATAAACTCAAAATATTTTTTCAACTAAATTAAAATCAACATGGACAACACTTTGAATTAGTCTTTTTATTTTTTTCTAAATAAATTAGAAGTATAAAAACGCTAGGGGTCCAAGACTTTTGGCGTTGTGTGTATTTAATATAGAGCCTAAAAAGGTAAAATTTTATTGCAGAAATTCCAATCGTACAAATGATGGCTACCGAAGAAGATGATGACGGCTACCCAGAAGAAGATCCCGATTCACCAGCAACGGGAGGTAAGTAAGTGCGAAACAATTTATTTTGGTTTGATTTGTATTAAAACTAGTTGGTTATTATAGCAATTATTTAAGTAGTGAGTATTAGGTATATTCATTTTGTAGTTAAAAAGTAGATAGATATTATCAATAGTTATACTTCAAGAAATTATTTCACTTCTCTGTAATTAAAATTCGCATTTAGGAATTAAACCGGCCAATTTTTATTCTGACTATAATAAAAAAAGTTAAGGTATACATTCTTAGCAGTTTGTGAAGAAAAACAAGTATAAACAGGGTGTTTCTAAACAAATGCAAGAAATTTTAGGAGGTAATTTTTCACCAAAAAATAGAATAAAACTTGATATGAATATATGTCCTAAACGTCTTAGTTGTTATTTTATTTTTTTTTTCTTTATATAATAACTTTTATTCCCATTTATATATTTTAAAAAATTTGGGAGACGCACTCACTACACCGAAAGACATTTTTGGCATGCAAGAAAAAAATTATTTCTACCAGTATCGTCCATGAGGGGTTTAAGGTAAATATTTTTAAGAAAAAATAGTTTGCCACTGCATTTTTCTAAAATAAAAAATCTTTTTAAAATCCTCTTTTACTTTTTTTGTTTAATGTACGGTTTTCGCGTAAATCAATAAAAATCATTTTTTGGCATGGTCAGTTTGTATTCCTAACATGAAATTCTACATTAAATATTAATATTTTGTATTTATTTTTTATTTAGAAAGAAATTTGAGCATGCCATGAAATCGTTTTTATTTATTTATGCGAAGACTGTACATCAAACAAAAAAATTAATGACACCAAATTTGGTCTAAACTAGATGTGGATTTAAAAAGGACTTTTATTTTTAAACAATGCAGTGGCGTACCATTTTTTCTTAAAAATATATACCCTTAACCCCTTATGGACGACGATGGTATAATATTTTTTTGGTGCAAAGAGTGCGTCTTCCATTTTTTTTTAGTATTTAAATGAGTATAAAAGTTGTTATTAAAAAACAATATTTTTATTATAAATTTAACAACCCGTAGTAAGACGTTTAGGACATATGTTCATATAAAATGTTTTTCTTACTTTTTAATAGAATTGTATTTGTTTTAAAGCACCCTATATATATATATATATATATATATATATATATATATATATATATATATATATATATATATATATATATATATATATATATATATATATATATATTTTTATATACCTATAATATATATATATATATATATATATATATATATATATATATATATATATTATGGGGATGTAGTCAATACAACCCACTAAAAAATTTCAGTACTTTAAAAGTTACCTGATTTGGATGGCCATATTTCCGAACTAAGAAAGTTAGAGTATTGCGTGTGTTGTGTTTTGTTAGAGGTCTTTTTAGTTGTAATATAATATACAGGGTGCTTCAAAAAATTATTTTACGCCTTAAATTACCACCCTTATCACCATTAAAGCAAACTTTAAAAAAACTTTAAAAAAATATCACCAAGTATTTCTAACTTTGTAAGTTTCGGAAATATTGCCATCAAAATCAGGTATTTAGGTAATTAAAAAGTACCGCCAT
The DNA here is from genome assembly GCA_014170235.1 of Listronotus bonariensis. Lineage (NCBI taxonomy): Eukaryota > Metazoa > Arthropoda > Insecta > Coleoptera > Curculionidae > Listronotus > Listronotus bonariensis. Next base: position 11,472 of record JACEGR010002356.1, read on the forward strand.
TTTTAGTATGGGGATTAAAAACAAGAAAATATACTTGGTAAAGAAATTTTACACAAATACCTAGAAAGTTAAAATTCTCAAATCACTTACTATACAATGGTTACAAAGGTTCAAGGATTCTAATATATATATATATATATATATATATATATATATATATATATATATATATCATATCAATTTTTTATGTTGACAAACATTATTTAAAAGTTAAAGTTAGGCCTAATTGCTTATTTTTAATTGTTGCGTAAAGAGTATCTTAACCGTCAAAAAATTGCGGTTAAAGAAAAATCTGACCAAAATTGGAGCTGGCCTCGTGGATCGCCGTAATCAGCATTTTATTCTAAACATAATTTTGCAAAAAAATCCATAAGCATAATTTTTAATACATTGGCGCCCATACGGCCTAGTATAATATTGCTTGATACATAAACCTGCATTAAATATACGGATTAAACACATCATATGTATTTAGCAATGCATCACATTTACATCTTAGAATTATTGCTGTTATCTAGATCTATCAAGGCTTTGTCTTAACAGTTATCACGCTATTCTCTTTAATGAACAGAGGCCTTTCTACTAAGATCTAATCAGATAACAGAAGCGAATCTCACTATTTAATTAACCGATTTAGCGTGGGGTTTAACGCGTCGAGTAAATTGTTAAATCGTTTACGACAGATGTTTCCAATGGGGTATTTTACACTACACCGTCTATAGACTTTCATAATAATCTTGTTTTAAAATGATATTAAGTACTTACTTAAGATTGTTGTTAAAGAAATGTGACCAATAACTTACTATAGACATCCAGAACAATGCTAAATTCTTGGTCATCAATTTGGACGCCCGCTTGGCGAAATTTATTAAGCGGCACATTATACGTACTGTTTAACGTATGTACTTAATATTCCCTCGATGGATGTCCGCTTTATAAATCCCAATAAACGAGCGTCCAAGCTGGTGACTAAAAATTTAGCATTGTTTCGGAGAGTGTATAGTAAAACTACAATTATCTAAGCTAACAACATAAGATTTATACCGGGTGCCCACGAGATTACTATCAAGTCTGCTATTGTCTTGAGAAAATATTTGATTGATATTTTGGTCGAATGTATGGTTGGATAGGATGTAAAGTTCTGATTTTTCAGATTTCATTTGCCATATCCGGTTTAACCGAAAGTGCTTATTAACATTGCTATTTTAAAAGAAACACCCTATATATTTTTTTAAAATCAATTTTACAAGCAATTTCAAGGAAATACATGTACATTATGTTGTAATTATCTTCATTTGTTTTTGGGAAAATGGCGTTCGAAAATGTAATGTTAACCGTCATTCTTATAGATTTGTTAAAAAACAAATAATTACAAATCTTTAAATCTAATTGTTCTTAAGTTATTAATGGTGAAACGTAAAATAATATATTTTCTTCGCTATTTTTTAAAACAGTCCAGCGTTTGATCCTTAGTATCTTAGAAACTATTAGAGTTCCAGATAAGGGTTAATTTTTTCTTTTAATTAACAAAAAAGATTGAGAAGTAAGTATTAAGTTTAAAATTTGGGCTTTAGATAGTGGTTTCCATTGAAATTATTAAGGTTCTTTATTGCCGAAAGTCAATTTCTGTGGCACTTCCGGTAAACCAGAAATTGAAGTTTTGCGGTAATAGGATATGCGGTTCATTAAATATGTGCAAAAAATCGCATTAGCCCTTTTTTCATCATGTTTGTTTTTTTAACAAATCGATATTAAGATAGGTATAACATCTGGTACATGTATTTTTTGGAATTGCCTGTAGAAATTTATAAAAATATATAGGGTGTTCCAATTAAAATAGCAATGTGGAGAGCACTTATGGTTAAACCGGATGTGTCACATAAAATCTAAAACATCAGAAGTCTGCGTCCTATCCAACCTTACATTTACCAAAAGTAAAAATTGTGTAACACTTAATAATAATAAAAATAACAGGCTTGATAGTAATCTTTCTCATGGGCACCCGGTACAGCTTTAAAGATATACAGGGGAACAAATTTTTAATGAAAAAGTCTGACAGCCAATACAATTCATATGGAGAAATTTTTAAAACAACATTAGATATACTAGCTGCCACAAAACATTTTTATATTTTTATTTAAATAATAACGGATGTATCGGTCTCCCGAAATATGTAAGCAATATTCCGGATTAATACAGAACACATTAAAATAATATCACAAGTTTGTGTATTTTTTTCCACAGCTCCTACCCTTACAGAAATATGTACCCCTATAGACGCCGCTAAAAACTGTTTTTCTACTAAATAACTAAATATGAATATATGTCCTAAACGTCTTAGTTTTTGAACTACAGGGTGTTAAAAATTACAAAAAAAAAACGTTTTTATATCAAATTTTTTTGCCAATTTGGATATTTCAATAAAAATATCTTTCCAATAAATCAAAAGACATTTTTTGACATACCAAACAAAAACAAACTATCATCAGTGTCGTCCATGAGGGGTTGACAAATATTTTTTTAGAAAACAAATTTAATCTCTTAACTTTTTGTGATGATTATATGGTTTTGCGTAAAAAAATAAAAATCATTTTATAGCATGCTTATTTTGAATCGCTAATATTAAATTTTACAATAAAAAAATATTTTTGTTATTTATTCTTTAATAAGATAGGGATTTAACTATGCCAAGAAATGGTTTTATTTATTTACGCTATAACCGACAATCTAATGAAAAAGTCAAGAAATCAAACTTGTTCTGAAATACACAGGAATTTTTAAAAAATTATTTTATTTTACAAAAATGCAGTGGTGTACCACTCTTTTTAAAAAATATTTACCCTAAACCCCTCATGGACGACGCTGGTAATTTTTTTTTCTCTTGTACGTCAAAACATGTCTTTGGATGCACAAGAGACGTCTTTTACATTTTTTAAAAATGTCTTAATTGGTAAAATATATACTAAACAAAAAAAAGGATATTTAAAAAAATTTAATACACCGTAGTTTAAAAGTTAAGATCTTAAGGACATATGTTCATATAAAGTTTTTTTCCTATTTTTCAATCGTATGACCCCTTAAAATTTGACGGTTGAGTTACTGGACACCCTGTATATCATGTTGTGATTTTTATTATAGCTTTAGGTAGTTTAGCAAAAAGAAAAAAGCAAAAACTTTTATGAGCAATAACTTTATTTTAAAGTATTTAAAATATAAAAAACTACAATTTTAGGGAATTAGGTCCGTGAAAGTATTTTTTTCTTTTTTACTAGAAACAATTTTAAATGCAAAATTTTTAAAAGATCTTTAATTAAGCAAATCGTTAAATTTTAACGAGGCTTTTACTACTTTACTGGTATTACTTTCTTATTTTGTTGGAAAAAATCTTATGTAGCCGTTACTAATGAATTCTGGTGTAAAATAATAAAATTATAAATATTTTATATTTATTACTGTTTTAATTTGTAAGTTTCCCAACTAACAATTTAAAATTATATACCGGCTGCAAAAGCGTAACTAGCCATCGAACCTAGGGGGACTAGGAGGGAGGGGAGAGAAAAACATCGGCATAACTAACCAGAACTGTATGTTTTTTAAGCGTTTGCAAAAAGTTTGAAGATCAAAACAAAAGTCCCTAACTAAAAAAATATAACAATTGCAAGCCTGAAGTGTATCTGTCTATTTTTCTTTATTCCAGAAAATAAAAAGGCCTTGCCCCAAATAATTATTATTGATACAGTACTATACAGATGTCGAAACCAACTGACCGATCATAGGGAATTAAAATCATTAAAAATAGTCGAGGCGGGATTTCATCGCCGGTACGACAAGGCGGACGGCAGATGGAAGCGGCGTAAGCTAGGATTGCCCCTGATTTTAGTTGCTTTCCTTTTTGTAACTTATCTCAGCTCAGCAAAGCAAAACTCTTAGCTGAGCTAACAAATAAGAAAAGGTGTAAAAGGAACCATTTTTTAATATAATTCTATACTCAACCAAATTCTCAACATCTCTTATAAGGATAGAAATTTAAAAAAAATAGTAAATACTGTCTAAAAACAAACACCCTCTAAAGTACTACGTGACTTTCAATAAAGTAGCAAAAATATTCTTGTAAGTCAGATATCCGGCATACTTAGCCGCGGCAAGGGGCACGGCATCATTCTTGGCTGAGCTGAGTTCCTATTTTAAAAGGGAACCATCATCAAAGCAGCCAACTTAAAATTAGCTAAGATATGATGTAAAAGGAAAGCAACTTTTGTTCTGTTTGAATATGCAGGCTTGCTGCAGCGGTTAATTTTAGGAGAGTACATAGAAAGTTGGTGATAGGGATTCAGTGTATAATTTGGCTATGGTCGACGGTTTGGTTTCCATACCGATATAATAGTATAATTTAATGGTTTATAGTAAAGAATAATTATGTAAAAATGTAAGTTGGGATGACAACTTCCAATGTTTAAATTCATTCATCACTCATATTAAGAAAACACCTTTTTCTTGACCTAAAATAATTAGCACTGAAAATCAAGACTGAAGTCTTACATTAAAGTATGTATTTATATAAAAGTTTTTCTTTTAAAAAAGGTATTTTATTTTAAAATGTTTTATTTATTAAAAAGTTCATTATTTTGAAATAAAAAATAGGAAGATTTTTCTAATTTACATATTTATATTTTAAAAAAATCTTCAAAAATTGTTTGTGTCAAAGCGCATTTATCTCCATTCTTTAAAAGTAAAATTTCATATCGGGGAAAACGCAAACAAATAAATCGATTTAATCATAACTTTTTCCAATGGTTCGTTGCCTTTATTATACTCTAAAATACTTTTGTTGTCAGTTCTTTTGATTAAATTGAACTAATTGGCCATATAAAATGTATGTCCTTAGGGCAAAAGGCTATTAAAGAAGTTTTTATATTTATTGTTAGCCTGAGGAAGGAATATACTTTGAAAAATACGTCCTAAGCCCAAATCAGACTTTAATAATATTTATAAATTGCCATTTTTATTTTTGAGATACCGTATATTTATACAGGGTGTTACAGACTGTTGTTTAGAACAAGGGCAGATTCTACCAATAAAAATATGAAGAAAAGTTCATAAACATGAGTGAGGAAATTTATTGCTTCTACAGGGTGTACTTTTTTAAAATAGGTCGGTTTTTTATTAATATTCTATATAGTTATTATTTAATTTTAATAAAATTTTGTAGTGTTGTTTTAAGCATTTAGAAGCTTTTTTGCTGTAATCTAATTAAAATGCAGTCCAATAGCATCTCAGGCGGTGTTTCTGTAAAAAAAAGCACGCCGCCGACTTTTCGAAAAATTTTATATTTATTTGGATTAACCAAGTAAAAAACAGCTTGTTTGTTTCTTTTTTTATATCCTGTTTAGTTTGGGGAAAAAATAAAACTCACTTAATTGCATACACCGGTGCTACGCAAGAAACAGGTGAAATGCTATAAGGACTTATTGAAGAGCACAGTAAGTTCCACCCAAAATGAAAATTTGAGCATTTTTCAACCAACCAGTAAAGAGTAAACTGCTTAATACTTCTGCAACGTAGTATCTCATTATGCACCCTGTACTCTAGAAATCAACAATAAAAACACCATATCGATTTATTAGTGACAATTTATATCAATAATTTATAATGTCATTGCCAAAACTGAACAATTTTATACGGGAATTTCAAAAGAATCCTCGCATTTCATTTTAGTTTACAGCTAATTCCAACACATGCACTCACAGTTATGCAAGACAATAAAACAAATTTTTCTACATTTAAAAGTCTATTTATGACGAAAATATCAGGATTTAATCAAATGCTCAACATTAACTGCCAGACAATAACCCAAATGATCATTTCTTACGTTGGTTAGTTGGTACATCGATATTCTGGCACATTCAGCGGAAATAGCATTCCTTAGCTGGACGTACGTTTTCTTTTTGAAATTATTTTTAATATTATTTTTTTAATAATTATATAAAATTAACCACAAACACTAATTTAAATACTATTTACATTTAAAACAACGAATTTTTTAAAGTAAATGTTTTTTTAATTTTTAATTTTCAACATGTTTTTAGTAAGCCAGGGATATGAAATTTAAAAAAACTTTATTTTATTTCTCGAAAACTAAGTAAAATATGAAAAAGTTAAAAAGCTTTAAAAAACGTATTTTTATTTGCTTATTTTAAATCAAATAATAATCTTTTACAAAAGTCAGTGATGTAAATTCTTTCGTCAGAAATATTCGTTGAAGTGCCGCTCGGGACGCCACTGAATTAAGTAAATTTTATTAATTTTAATCAAAGTAAGTCCTTAAATCTACAAATACCACCGCCAAATTTTATTAAAATCAGATAAGGGATATTGAAGATATTAACTAAAAATATTTTTTTGTATTAAGTGTAACACCCTGTAACCGGAAACAATGTTTTCCGGACCCATGTATATGGGTCAATTAACTTTTTTGTTCATGTTATAAAATTATCCTATTTTTACCACCTTTTTTGTAATACGTATTTTTTTAAACAATATTTAATTACTTCCTTAATTGTAATCTGCAATATGCAGAACTCTTAAAACAGTTTCAACGTAAAACCAGAAAAATCCACATTAGGAACGTCTCATGTGCACATAAATTAAATTCACAACACCAGTATGAAAAAGCAGGGTTATTGCCAACAGACCTAACTAACTTGTTAATCATTAAGCCATATTACATATCCCAAGGACAATCAAACTGTCCCACGGACAACAATTCAGTTATCGAAGTCAGTGATTTGTTAAAAGACTTGTTGTCCGACAGATATATTTTGAACTTTTTAAACGTTAAACTGTCCAATAGAACATAGTTAATTTTTGTTTTTATACTTACAGTAAAATTTAAATTAATTACTAGCCAAAATACCATGATTTATTAAAAACCATAAATAACTTTCCTCAATTATTTATTTAAGTGACTGGCTTTCCAAGAGACTGGATTTCCGACGGACATTTAAAAAAATTTAATCTTTAAACTATCTGAAATATCTAACCAGAACATATTTTATTTTGGTATGATTTATGCCAACAGTTAAATTTAGATACAAATACAATCTTGAAACACCATAATTAAATAAAAAATAATAATTACTGATGTGTGTTTGCTGGTTGTCCGACGAACACACATTAAAGCCAACCACATGAAACTTGGTCAACTGATGCCGCAGTTATGAAAAAATAATGTCGAATTGTAGCCGTCATTTGCCAAGAATAATGACGTTATCGGCAGTGTACACACTACACCATTTATATTCCGATTTTAAAAAAATATCATTTACCTAATAATAAAATAACTTGAAGAACTAATAAAAACTCAATAAATTTCAGGAAATGTAACAACAACTATTAGATATGAATGTGTTTTAATTTGCAAATTAATAAAAGGGAACTAATACAACAATTGAAATCATCTATATTTTCTGTTTTTTACAAAAAACAGAGTGATTTGCTACTTTAGAATAAATAAAAGTTTTACCCTATATATGTATAATAAAGTTTTAGAATTTTTGATGTAAAATCTGTCATTAATTTTTTAACAACATTTTGTTATACCCTGTTGAAAAAATACCAAAAAATTTTTTTGGTTGTTTTTATTATTATAAAGTTATAAAGAAGAAAATAATAAATTGAAGATATGTTCTGTGGTTCGGCAGATTCATTTGATGGATGGTAATTGTTTGGGTACACGCCAAAAATTAAATTAAAAGTACCAAAAACAAACAAAAAAAAATTAAACAAGTAAAAGATAACTAAAAATCGACGTTAATGTCAAAACGTTCTCAGAATATTTAAAAAAGTAAAAATTTCGAAATTTAAAACTTTAATAACAGTTAATTTTTATTTTTATTAATTTTATTCAATTTATCTTGAAAACGGTGGCAGATTTGCCACCGAGAACGTCGACTTTTAGTTATCTTTTTACTTGATTAATTTTTTGGTTTTTGGTACTTTTAATTAATTTTGACGATGCCATAACAATTACCATCCATTAGAAAATAATAACCTTAAATATACATTTTTTGCTTTTCGCAATGTTAAAATTAAATACACTTTTTATTAGGACGAAAAAAGCAAAATTGCTTTTAGAAAATGCCATTCAGTTGTAATATTACATTTTCTACATATAGAACTAAAGTAGGTCAACTGCGGAATATTTTAATTTTTAAAATTTATATTATTCATTTAATAAAATATTTTTCTACTAAAGTAAAAAAACTTTATTTAAAAGCTTCATTTTTTTATTATTTATTATAATATACATATAAATAATCTAACCACCAGTGCAGTAAAGAAGAAAATAGTAATATAATTTATTTCATCTTAGGAATTATAAGTAATTCCAATTAAAAATATTAGTAGATACATAAAAAATATTTTTGTTTATGTCTATTAAACCGTTTTTGTAATTCGTAAGATATTTTAACTACAAAAGAAAAACAATTTAAAAATTGCGCCTATGTGGTACAAAATTATTATAAGGTTTTTAGGATATGCTAACAAGCCACCCTTGTTCCTTAAAAAAAAAAGAATCATGACCATAAATAGGATTTTGCAAACTTTGACTCTAATGCTGCTGGATGGTAATTGTTTGGGTACACGCCAAAAATTAAATTAAAAGTACTAAAAAATCAAAAAAAAAAATGTAAACAAGTGAAAAAAATAACTAAAAATCGAAGTTTTGGTGGCAAGTCTGCTACCGTTGTCAAGATAAATTAAATAAAATTAATAAAAATAAAAATTAACTATTATTAAGGTTTTAAATTTTGAAATTTTTATCTTTTGTTAAGATACTCTGAGAACGTTTTGACTTGCCACCGAAACGTCGATTTTAGTTATCTTTTCACTCGTTTACATTTTTTGTTTTTGTACTTTTTATTTAATTTTGGCGTGTACCCAAACATTACCATCCATCAAATGAATCGGCCGAACTACAGAACATATCTTCAATTCTAATGCTGCTGCACACATTGGGCGAAGTTGTGGCCAAACTATTTGTCGAGACATTTGCGCAAACTATTTGTAGAGCAAGCGGACACGAGCAAAGTTGGGCCAATCAAGACGAATGTGAACGAACTACCCGTCCACACAAAGGTTGTTTGCCCCAGTTTGTCGTAGTTGGCCCAATGTCTGGCAGCGACATGAGAAGTGGTAAAGAAGCAAACTACGATTAAATTAATTTTTTTATGGTTACTTGACTTAAAAAGAAACCATTTTAACCTAATTATGGCACTCTAGACTCGAATTTAAAGAAAATAAGTTTTTGAGAGCGAGGAATGTCAAAAAATTACATGTGAAGTAATTGTATTTAGCATGTCATATTTTATAGAAATAAAATAAAATATACCGGTCGTGCCATTTAAAATTTTACAGCAGCCGTCATTTCCGGTTAAACCGGAAGTAAAAGAAAACAGGTTAATAAAGCAATCAATCCACAATCGCACCAAATAACGATATACCAAATTTCATTTTGTATTTTAAAAGGTAAAAAAGTTGAAGGGAGGAACCATCTGTGAGAAACACCCGGTATGTACCTTACGTGTAGGTGTTTTTACATCCCGAAGCTTTGCGATAATATACTAAAGCTACAAATTATCCCTTACTTTGTACTTTATGAAAATTGTAAAACTAAAATATCTTTTGGCGGAAACAAACAGGTTCACAACTGAAAATGAAAGCCTGCATCCGTCAAAGCATCCCCAGAGAACAAAGACAAAGGGTTACCAGCCTAGCAGTATTTTAATTGGCCAGGGTTGGACTTGCCCATTTTATTAAATGACCAATAAAAATGCTATGGACATACAGGGTTGTCCACGGATGGACTTTGATATACAAGGTGGCTTGAAATTGCCAAAATACTACTTTGAAAAATGAAAACAAAATCGGAAAAATATTTTTTAAACTACTTGATTAAAATAGGATGAATGAGATATGAGGTATAAAAAAGTTAATTAGGTATTTTCTTATTTTCTACCTATGATTATTGAAAAAAATTGTATGTAAACTAAAAAAAAATAATAATTTATTTAACAAAAATTTTAAATTTTGGTTATTTTTTTATGCACCCTAAATAAATAATATATATTTTTATTTTCCAAAATACCATCTTCGTTATTTTAAATGTTTAATAGAGCGATTTTTTCTACCGCTTTTAATAATTAATAAAAATAATTAAATGTAAAGAATTTATCTTTTAAAAATTATTATTATTTGTTTAAATTAATATTTCCCAAAAACCATTTTTATATAATTTTAATCATTTTTGTATTCTTATAATCAGTTAATTTTAAAAGTACATTTTCTGATTTTTTTTTTTTCATTTTCAAAGCAGTATTTTTACGATTTTTGTATTACTGCTTTTAGCATTTTTACAGCATAATGTTAATTATGATTGAAACTTAACAGAATTTGAATTAATATATTTTTCTTGAGGAAAATTCTGTGATTTGCCATTTGTTTTAAAAATATATTTGCAGTTAATTCTTCACGGACGACCTAAATATAGAATTTTACTACGTCAAAAAATTGCTTTGATGCATAGAAGACGTTTCCTAAAAAATGTCTTATGCGGGCCACCAAAAAATGAACTATTCGATTTTAATACATTTATTAAAATACAGTGCTTGTCTAAATTCAGGGACCTCTCCTAACTTTTTGAATTATTTGGTATTTTTCATGAAAATTTGGGGACTTTGGTGGAGACAACTTAAACCAAATTTTAGACAGAAAATGAGAGATATAAATGTCAATCTGACACCTGGGCGCTATTTTAAAAGAAAAATTAAATAGAGAAGGGGGTCTTGTGGCACATCATTTTAAAGCTTCTGATGAGAATTTTATAATCCCAGAATATAAAGTCAATACCTTTACCAACTTCAAAATGGCGTTACCTTGCAAATTACCTAAATACCTTATTTAGATGGGCGTATTTTCAAATCTAATAAAGTTAGATACACCTATTGTGGTATTTTCTTAAAACTCTTTTAATAATTTATTTAATGATAATAATGGTGATATTATACAGGGTAGGACAAAACCACCATTAAAAAGATATCTAAAAGACCTTTAAGAAAATACCAAATTAGGTATATCTACCCTTATTAGTTTTGGAGATATAGCCATCCCTATCAGGTATTCAGGTAATTTTCAAAGTACCGCCATTTTTTGGGTGGTAAAGGTATTTACTTTAAGTAGTAATAAGGAAGTTATCAGAAGCTTTCAAATGATGGGCTACAAAACCTCCCTTTCCATTTATTTTTTTAAATGGCGCACAGCTGTCAGTTTGAGATTTATATCTGTCAGTTCTTTTCTAAAATGTGGTTTATGTTGTCCCACTAAACTCCTCAAATTTTTATAAAAAATTACCAAACAATTTAAAAGTTGGAAGGAGGTCCTGACTTGAGACAAGCACTGTGTTTTAATTAGCTTCGTAGGTTAAAAGTAATACACACGAACAGTTTTTAAAATTTTTAATTTTTAAAATTTTTATAAGTGATTAAACATTTTAAGTACTTTTTTTGTCAATTACAATATAATAGCAAATAATTACTAGATTCGATGAAAATTGGTTTGTATGCTAAGAAATAGTAAAATAATATAAAAAAATAATAATAATTTTTCACATATGATAAATAAATAAATGATTAGTGTTATAATAAAGATTTTGAAATTTAACTTCTCGGTGTTGTAAAAGAATTTGGTTTATATGGTCTATGAATGATGGCACCGGGTGCCTTCTTGCCAGCAAAAAGATATAAACGCTTTAATATGCTTAACAATGCTTTTATTTAGTCCGGACGGTAGAAGTATGTTCACACTCACGAAACCATAAGATCCATGGACATGTTTTAGGTATCGGATTGGGCGGGTTTTTTAACTGTGTCCCTTAAGATTTTCAGCACAATGTTTAAAAGTTGTATATAAAACATTGTGGCGACAAAAAGTGACGCGTTTGCTCACTCCGAAACCCGAAACATTTGACATTGACAGGCTGGGTTACAGCGCCCCTTCCATATATGGCCGTATGAATATTCGTGGTAGAGTCGTCAAAGGAAACCCCCTAAAAAGGCTTTAAAAGTGTTATTATTATGAAGGAATTTTCATTACTGGCCCAAGGACTATATGCCATTTAATAGTAAACATGTTTTATTTTTACGATTCACAAAAGTTTAATTCCGAAGCTGGATTTAACTAAGCCAACCCTTCAGTTTGCGTTAATTATTTATTAAGAGGCTACGGATTACCTTGAATGCGAAAACAATCACTACAAAACTACTTAATCATTCGCAACAGAAGTAAAAATGCATATAGTAAAATACTATTTGTAACTGCAGTAATGTTTGTGAAGGTTATTGGACATATTATATAGAAATGTATTTATTAAATACCAAAAAAACCCTATTTGCACTTAAATATTCTGCCGTGTTAATTAAAAAGGTCGTATCTGCAACTTGTTTTTAAACTGATTTTTAACGTTTAGGCAACATAAGTTCTCTTTTCATGTCTGTTAAATTTAAAAACCATGTCTTTTACCAAAAATAATTTTTACCCATTAAAAATACCAATTTAAAACATGGGCGTAAATGAAATTTATAACTTTAATAGCAGTAACTCCAAATGTTACCATCGATGGCCGTTTCTACACCAAATAAAAGCAGCAATGTAAATTTGCTACTTACATAGTAACAAAGAAAAATACTGGAACAGAATTATACGCTATTTACAAAAAAATAAATAAATATGGTAAGGATAGAGTACTTTTTAAAAATGATACCCATTAAAACGTGTATTATTAATTTTTATCTTTATATTTTTTCTTTTTACTTAAAACAATATTATGGCAAATAAACTTTTGGTTTTTGACTTTTATGTTATTATTTTTATGTTTAAAATATTTAAACTTTAAAAGCATAGAAGACATGATAAAAATTCGGCGACTTATCTCAAAAATTATACCGTTTTAGTAGATACGTCCTTATGAATTACCATAAACTGCTACCAACCTAGATTTATGTAACAAAAAAAAAACATTGATAATTCTAACCATTCTAAACCCTAAACCTGATAATATTTTGTAAAAAAATAATAAACAATTATTTAAACAAATCTGACTTCAAAAATAAAGTAATAAAACTGAAAATTCTAAAATAATGAAAAAAACACAAATTTTTTTTTCTAACTGTTTTTTATTAATAGATTTTTGTTGGGATTTATTTTTGTTTTTTTTTTAATTAGTTACTTAAACAGTTGAAAAATAGTTTTTTAACTTGTTTTTTATTTATAGATTTTTTTGTTAGGATTTATTTCTGTTTTCTTAACGTCGCGTCGCTTTATTTTTTAAATGTTTATTTTTCTCTTTTAAGCTTATTATTTCTATCATTATTATTTAATTGGTAAGCATACATGACAAGAAGACTACTTGTACTATTTTCTAGTATGTAAGCTGTTTGTGCAGAGCGGCAATGCTGCCTCTAGTAGGTATGTAATCTCAATACTTAAGCCTGTGCAAGTACTGACAAGGCTTAACTGGTGGTATAATATTGAAGTCCGTTAACAACATGTAGCATTTAAAACTTCAGGTTTTTTTCAATTTTCCCAGCATTCTTTCATCCAATTAAAGCTAATTTTTATACCAAACAAGTCCCTAAAAATATAGTTTTTCTATGTAAACTCAGTAAACGTTCTTATAATTACGGTTACCAACCTAAGGGCAATGATTAGTAATTTTAATGTTCCAATCAAGGGCAACAAATTATACAGAGTGTCCAAGAATATGTGGGCAATCTCTCAGATTCGTATAGAAAAACATAAAAATAATGAGACAAGTTCATATAAAATATTTTCTCTTTACAGAGATATGTGCCCTTAAGGACGTCACTGAAAATCGATTTTTTTAATAAACTTTTTATTACTTGTTATAATGATATAATTTTTTAATATGATAAATACCAGCTGGGACACCTTAAAATGGTATCCTTGTAAAACATTTGCCTTCATTAGTTTGCCAGGGGGACTCACCCTTACACAATATTGTTAATTATTTTTACACCCTGTAAATAAAAAAGGTATTTTGGGGTAGGTTAAATCCTTAGCTTTAAAAAAGGTACATTTGTTAGATGTCGAGAAATTAAAGCTTTCAGGAGAAAAATAAGTTTTTGTTTATTAGGGACATCTAAAAACATAAGGTTATTCTGTTAAAAATTGTAATAAAAAAACTTATTAAAAGTATATATTTTTATGAAACTAAAAAATAATGTTGCAGCATTGTAAAGAATTCCATAATCTTTGATAATTTAAGCTAGGGAATGCATAAAACAGGAGGGAGCCTATGACTAACCGACAAACTAAATTATTAAATACAACCGTACCTATTAAATCAAAATGTTGTTTTTTCTCGAAAACGCTTTACCTTATCGATATCAGACAGGCATATCTGTTTTGTGGCTAAGGGTTTAAGCTATTTAAAATTTAAAAAATTATTCCTTTATTATACAGAGAGTAAAAATAATTAGTACTACTGTGTAAGGGTTAGTCCGCTCCTGGCGTACTAAGGAAGGCAAATGTTTTACAAGGACAACATTTTAAGGTGTCCTATCTAGTATTTATCATTTAATTTTTTTTAATATACCAAGTGATATAAAGTTATTTAAGAAAAATTATTTTTCAGTGACGTCCTTTAGGAGCACATATATCTCTGTAAAGGGGAGCTCTAAAAAATATTTTATTTGAATTTGTCACATTATTTTTATGTACTCTATAGGAACTGAAAGATTTCCCACATATTCTTGGACACCCTGTATATTATATAAATAATAAAAATTATTATAAGGCCGCTTTATAGATTTTTTTAATAAGCGGCAGCTAAAGGCCTTGTGTTAGTGTAAAATAATTTCTAAAATTTACTATGCCCTTAATATCCAATTATTGTACATTCTCGACTATCACACCGCCTTTTGTAAAGGCTACGTAGCATATGTAATGTAAGTTCTAAAAGGTACATAATGCATTTTTAGGTAATGGAAATTAAATGGGTTTTTATTAGGAGGGTTTAAAAGTTAATTTAATAAAAGCAATTTTGGCTTAACAGCTTGAACAATTTATTTTGGAGTTTTAATGTCCAGTTGTTTTAAAATAAAAGCCAAATACTTTTTAAAACATATACTAAAAATTTTATATAAAAAAATACTAAAAAGTAAATAATAGGATATAAATAACTTTTGTTTTTGCCATGTTTACATGTTTACCTAATTACTTAGCAAAATTAATGGGCCAATCGCCTAGGTAAAGTAATTAATAAGGAGAGAACTACTTTACTTATACTAACGTTAGGGCTTTACAGGGTGGCTACCTATATTTTGACCCATTTTGATCGCGAATAACTTTAGAGCAAATAAAAATTTTAAATTTGTTTTTGCAAAGCCTTATTTTTTTATCATATCCTCATCATTTGGTCGTGACATTTCGTTAGCACAAAAAAAGGTTGATTTTACAATATAGGGTAACTTTGTTATTTTAAATGGAACAACCTCTATATTTTTTATATGTTTATTAAAAGTAATATTCGACAATGAAAATTTGCTACATACAAGGTTACAAAAAAAATACGGCAACTTACCTATACGTTATTCGTAAAATAATAGTTACATTTTGGTAGGGGAGCCCAAGAGGGGATTTCGGGATTTACTACAGAGCGGCAGATTAATATACCCAAGGATACCTTGTACCCAGTTCCGGATTAACCCTATAAGCAAATTAACCAATTGTTTTGGGCACCACGTTCTGGGGGACACCACAAAGGAGGCACAAAAGATTAGAAAAGAAAGAAAATAGTAGAAACGTCCTTTTTGTGTAAAAAATAAGTTAGTTGAGGACCAAAGAAACCACTTTTCTAAAGATTTTTAAAAACTTCGTATACACATACTTATAAGTGTCCTCTTTGCATAGGAATTTTTTAATAGGCCTTGCGGTACTAAATTTCGAGATATAAAATTTTAAAATTTGCGTAAGTGCCATCCTGACGGACATTTTAGGAAACGTTTAATTATTCTAATTTTCTTACAATTTTTACCAACTCAGGACCAATAACTGAGGATATAACAAACGTTTAAAAAAATAACACATATGACCGTAACTCTTTACGAGGTATCTCAAAAAATGTTAATTTTGCTTGGGAAAGTACTATTATTTTTTACAATATCGATAATTTTAATATCAAGAGAAGCTTTAAATTAAAAATAGCTAAAATATATATGCAAATTTGTTTATTTAAAATTAAAAAGTTTGAGTTTGAGTTTGAGTTGGAGTAAAAAGATTTTTTTGTTTTAAGTTTTCTCTGCCATAATGAGCATTTTTGTGATTATTCCCTGTTCTTAACTTTCCTTTGCACTTTACATTTCGAAATAGGTATGCTATATGTACAAACCTAAACTTTTACCATTATTTGCTAAAAAATTAAAAAAAGTTTTTCATAAAAATAGAAGTTTGTATATTTTAAAAATATTTTTAATCCCAAACTTTTTTTATACTAATTTTCAATTCAATTGTTAAAATTAACGGTACATTACCCTTAAACATACCTCTTTTTTTGCGATACCTTGTATACTACTGACAGAAACAATATCCGATAATTGCATTTAAGGTTTTAGACCATGCAGAACTTTTAATATGGAGCAACTTTTTTCGTGAAATTAATATTAAAAAGTTTTCCGTATGGTGCGAACTTAATTAGAAACGCTGTAAATTAAATACTAAAAGTTGCTGTAAATAAAAAAGTAATATTTACGACACAAGGAAATAAATTGATGTCGTAAATGATGTGTCGACGCGCCTTTAGAGACTTTAATGGTCGCACTACTCCTTGGAAACGATGTTAAGCAGATGAGGGCCTTTTTTATGTTATTTTAGAAAAGTAAAGAGTTTTTTTTGGTGGTCAAAATTTTGGCCTGGGGGCACCAAAGGCGTCGAGTGCTTAGGGCATTACGAAGTCTTATTCCGGCACTGCTTGTACCCGGTTTTGTACCTCCACCAAATATGAGTCCCGTATATAGGGCCGATCGTCGAAAACAAAAATATATCCATCAGACATTTTCGAGGGCGGCAGATTAAGATAGGGTAAATTAATTACATGCTAAATAGTGAATATTTCACTCATCTGATAAATTGAGAGTGACGAAAAAAAGCAGAGGGCTACAAAGTTGTAAAAGAAACTTCATTTGACATTCTCGAGCGTGATTTTTTTATTTTTAAGAAAATAATTTAGGGAAAATGAAAAATATATAAACGATACGATCCAAACGATTTCCTTAAGTCGAAATAATAACAGTATTAAGGTATACATTATAAAATATATTTTTTTTTATCATCTAAGCTTTACAACCCAATAGGTCTCTATGACGCTCGAGTAAATCCCGATTCAGCATCGTGGGCTTCCCTACTATTAGGCTTTATTGTTTTTATTTAACTTTTGTTAATACTGTAAATAACCTATAGCTTTCTCACCGTATTTTTGTATGTCGTAAATTTTCATAGGTAAATACTGCTTGAGCAAGCAGTTTTGGTACATCGGCGAGTAATAGAATAACAAAACAAGCGCTTTTAGTCACCCATGTTTAAATGCCGGGTTTTAGTTAGATTGCCTCTTTTCCGCACATTACCTATGTGTTATGTTATTTAGCTCAACCGGTATAATTTTTATAAACCATGCAGTCAATTTTTTAAAGATCTATATATTGATTATCTTTAAAAAATAAATATAACGAAAGTATGATATTTTAAAGGGGATATATTTAATTTTAAAAATATAGAAAAATATACATGGTGTTCCATATTTTTAGTAGAGATGGCGGCGCTTGCGCGAGCAGACCTCGGGCGGCGCTTGCGCGAGCAGACTGAAGTTAGCTGCAGGACCTAGCGCCCGAGTTAGGCAACCCGGGACGCACCGACTGAAGTTAGCTGCAGTGCCTAGTGCTTCGGCAACCCGCCTACCAAGTTAGTCACTCCACCTAGTGTTGAGGCAGCGTGGCTGCTTAAGTTAGGTAACCCGCTTAGCTACAGCGTGCGTGTGTACTTGTGAAATTGCTAAGATGACTCTCAACCCGTCCTGCCGTGCTGAAAGTGATAACGTGATAACCCCTAGTGAGATCTTTTTTCGTGAGGCATATAATGTATATAATACCGGACCCAGAGGTTAAGACTAAAATAATACTATGGACACCCTATTTATTGTATACAGGGTGTCCATAGTATTATTTTAGTCTTAACCTCTGGGTCCGGTATTATATACATTATATGCCTCACGAAAAAAAGATCTCACTAGGGGTTATCACGTTATCACTCTCAGCACGGCAGGACGGGTTGAGAGTCATCTTAGCAATTTCACAAGTACACACGCACGCTGTAGCTAAGCGGGTTACCTAACTTAAGCAGCCACGCTGCCTCAACACTAGGTGGAGTGACTAACTTGGTAGGCGGGTTGCCGAAGCACTAGGCACTGCAGCTAACTTCAGTCGGTGCGTCCCGGGTTGCCTAACTCGGGCGCTAGGTCCTGCAGCTAACTTCAGTCTGCTCGCGCAAGCGCCGCCATCTCTACTATTTTTTCATAACATCTTTCTGCGAACACCGCTTTCTGACATCTTTATTTTTTCTAAAGTTATTTGCGATTAAGGGGGTCAAAATATTGAGGGAGCACCTTGTATTTGACTATCGAAAATACAAATATTATGAACAAAAATATAAGAACAACATCCGCTTTAAAGCTTATCTGAAAAATAATTTTAAATTTTCAGTGCTTGATAGTGACGATCAATTTAATTTAAATTATTTGCCCCCAGGTCTTTATTTTAGATTGTAAGCTCTTACAAAGTGCTGTGACGTATGACGCTGCTGGACCGTTAACCACTTTTTTCATTCATTAAATTCAGTTTATGGACTCCTTGTCACAATTTACTTTTATCTGTAATTTTTGTTGCTGTAGCTTTATTTTAGGTTCATTTAAAATTCTTAAGTATACAGGGTGGTTTTATTATTCCATCATTCTCTTTATTAAATTAATGTCATTTGTTTTCTATAAAATATATATTAATTAACTGTGTGGCAACATACTTCTTTAATTTCCCAGGTGAACATTCCCATTTTTATTTAAACGAAATATGCTGTTTTCTTTTCTCTTTGCTTTTTTAGTTCTATAAAACTTTCGTATTTGTATACGTACCATTCATTGATCTTAAGGATTTTTCAAAATTATTAATATATAAATATTTTGAAATTAAAAGCTAGCCTCAATTCGTTAGTTCTAAATACTAATTTTAGCACTATTTCCTTAAAATTTAAGAAACAAAATCGCAAAACAGTTTAAGGCCGAGTTTATAATTTAGAATTTAATTTTAGTATTAGTAATAGTATTAACCTAACTTAAATTTAGAAATTTTTTGGAGGCAATTGTTATATAATTTAACAAAAAATAAGTAATAAAACTTGAATAAAAAGGAGTTACCAGTTTTAATCTTTTATGGCACGTAAGCAATTAATATTTTTTCCTATTTTAGTCTTAAGTTTTGAATTTTAGAGAAATTTAAGGTCGTTCTTAAGACCATAAAATTAATGGGTTATGTTTGTGACGTCAACTTTTTGCCATAATATTTTTTTATCTGACTAAATAAACCAATACTTGCATAAAATAAAGTAAAATCACTTTAAAACCATTAAAAAAATGGTATCTTACCCTTAATAACGATTTAAACGTAATTTCCTTTAAAAATATCCAAAGGTCAGTGACCCCTGTTTACAGGTTTTAAAATTCTCTCTAATTGCAGTACAAATAACTACTCAATTTTACTATAAACAGTAAAAACTAAACATATATAAAAGTCCATAGACTAAAAAGCAAAAAATAACACCAAAACCGCGAAAATATCTTCCAGTACGATTGTAAACAAAGAATTACGGAAAAAGATTACGTCACAAAATTTAGTGAACATAGGCTTAAATGGGATCGAGCGCTCCTTATTAAAAAGTTTATTTCCTTGCGTTCAACCAATTATAACCGCGGTAATATTGGTGACAACTTTGACGAATACTACTTACATTGTTTAAACGTCAACATAACCGATTGGTAAATACCGTTTTATGGGTTCTTCGCCTAAAATTGATGTATGTCGTTAATTCTTCTGCTTTATGGGGGACTGTCCCGAAATCCGCCGATTTTTAAAAATGCTCCGCTTTTGTTATGGTTACCAATACTTAATTATAAATACATGTTTGTACGAGTACAATATAAGTGCATAAAATTATATATGTATATATGTATATATATATATATATATATATATATATATATATATATATATATATATATATAATTCTCGTGTCACAATGTTCGTTCCCGTACTCCTCCGAAACGGCTTGACCGATTCTCATGAAATTTTGTGAGCATATTGAGTAGGTCTGAGAATCGGCCAACATCTATTTTTCATACCCCTTAGTGATAAGGGTTGTCCACCCTTAACATTTTTTAATTTTTAGGCTAGAAATTACTTAAAAATTATTTATATGGCAAAACAACGTTTGCCGGGTCAGCTAGTATATATATATATATATATATATATATATATATATATATATATATATATATATATATATATATATATATATATATATATATATATACATATATATACAGTAGTGGAAAAAAGTATGGAAACTTTTATTATTTCATAAAAAAAATGTTACAAACATATGATTGACACTTTTTTAGTATTTTGTAGAATACCCTTTAGCATCTAAGACTGCCTGGCACCTTTTAGGCATAGAGTCAACCATTTTTGAAGTGTCTCTACAGGAATTTGGGACCACTCTGATTTAATAATATTAAACAGTTATTGTTGATTTTTGATATTAGAATGAATTCGAATACGGCGATCTAAGACGTCCCAAAGATGTTCAAAAGGATTTAAGTCTGGGGATTGAGATGGCCATTCAAGTACAGTTATGTTTTTCTCACCAAACCAATCTTTTACTAACTTAGATGAATGTTTTGGGTCATTGTCCTATTGAAAAATCCATCGCAATGGCATATCTTCTTCTGCAAATGGTAACATTGTATTTTCCAATATCTCTTTGTATTGAAATCGGTCCATTTTACCCTGCACTTGAATGATTGGTCCTGTCCCAGATCGAGAAAAACATCCCCAGACCATTATGTTCCCTCCTCCATGCTTCACAGTAGGAATTTGGTACTTTGCTTTGAATCTTGCGCCAGCCGGTCTTCTTATATATCGTCTGCCATCAGATCCAAATAGTGAAAATTTACTTTCGTCACTCCACAGAACGGTATTCCATTTTCTTGAGACCAATTAATGTGAGCTCTAGCAAATTCCATTCGAGCCATTCTATTTTTTTGGACAAAAGCGGCTTTTTAACAGCGACTCTTCCATAAAGCCCTCCATCAAGTAGACGGTTTCTTACGGTTCTACTTGTCACGTTAATACCAAATTGCTCAGAGATTTCAGTGGTAATTTGACTGGAAGTTTTTCTGGGATCAAGTTTTGAGATCCTTAAAATAGTTTTATCAATTCGGGAAGTAGTTTTACGAGGTCTTCCTGACTTCGGCGCAGTTCTTACATCACCACGACTTTCATATTTTTGTATTATTTTCGTTACCGCACTTTTAGTAATATTTAGAGATTTTGCAATTTTTGATTTTTTTCTTCCCATTTTAAATAAGTCAACAATTTTTTGTTTAAAGTCATTTGAAAAATAACGGTGCCTTGGCATGATAAATTTAATAAATTAATACCGTACACGATATTTGCTCTGTAGAACTAAGACTAAATTTTTAGAACCTAAAATATGAATAGTTTCCATACTTATTTCCAACCACAAATTCCTTATCACAAAAAAACATAAACAAAATTTTTTCTTGAATTAGTAAACACGATAATATGTACTTCAGTGGCATTCCTACATTTTAGCAAACATTAAAAGGTTCCTGACAAATTTATTATTTAATTATACGAACAATCTTAAAAGTTTCCATACTTATGTGTTCCCTTTACACTGTAGTCAGGTCACGCTTAGCTCACAGTATGCTCTAGGTCAGGTGCTCTTATTTTAATAGGAGGTAATATATTTGATGGCAGCCTAGACGAACCAAGAACTGAGCGCCTAGTAAGCAGTGACCCATAAATAGGAATAGGCGAACCGGAAGCGTACCGTGAGTGGAGTCCCTAATGTGAACAGTAACATGCAAATGTAAGAATATTTTATCGGACCGTGAGGTGAGGTGACCTGAGATACCTTGCCCTCTTAAAAAGTCTTTGGATCTGCTGTAGGGATAAACAAAGTATGTTTGGCTGTAGGTGAAAAAAGTGCCAAAAAATACAAGAGGAAATTTAATGTATCGAGCATTTAGAGAAAAAAGTTAGTATTATTAAAATAAGTTTTAAAATACTTGCAAGACCTGATGCGATTAATTTAATATTTTTTGTACAACACAAAAACCCGTCGTCATTTTCATCCCTCTTTAGAAAGTTTCGCCAGAAGTTCTGTAAATAAAGAGATTTTTACAAAACAAACGGTTTTTACTTACTGACGAGACAGTTTTATTTCTTTGTTCATTTCCTTCATAAACCGTAACTGAATTTTAAAGCCGCGATAAAATTAGATGGTCCAATTTATTTTATACCTTGCCAGAATTCTTTATTTAGTGGATGAAATCCGTGAAATGAATTTAAGACTTTGGTTATTTAAATTCATGTTTATGCATGCGGAAAATTTACCAGAGTTTGTGTGTTTTTTTGATAATTTTAATTTCCAATATAGCGGTATAGAAATTTATATAAATAAATATAGGTATTTAAATAAAATACGCTAGCTATATTTGTATTATTTTGTGTTTTAAATTCATTATATCGTATTTTATATAGATAGTTTAATTACTAGGCAAACATAAGTTAAATGTTTATTTTTCTTAAGATTTTTATTATTATACTTAGAGTGGTCAAATACAAATTTTAGCTTGAAAATAACCCAATGGAGCTGTGATTAAACGTCCCGTTACATTCTATATTTAACCAAATTATTATTTTTATCTCTTATAGTTTACAGAATCTCAATAGGTACATTCTTTAGCAATTTCGAAACACACTCTATTTAAGGTACCGTATTTCCATAGCACAATATTTCAGATTTATTAATTTACTTGTTATTCCATTTTATTTTCGTCGTATCTCTAGGTAGGGGTGGCCCATTTTTTATTTAATTTTTGAGATGTTTTTATTTAACTTTGATAATCGCTTTTAAATAATAAAACACTGTGTCTAAATTAAATTATTTTTTACTTTTATTTTCAAAAGCATTTATTTCTTACACAAAGAGATGTTTTCATTTGTGGAGATTAAAGATGTTTTTATTTGTAAATATGTCTAAATTTTAATTGTTTATGTCAAAAATATAAAAATAATAACTAGAAACAGTATTATTTCTTTTAAGCATAAAACGCAATCGTTAAAAAACTAAATATTAAAAATAAATAATAATAATTTTAAACTGGTTACTTTCATACGTTAGAAACTTATAAGAGTCTTATAGTGACAGGACAAAAAAGCTGTCAAGAAACCGTTAAGACCAAGATATTGCCCATCGATATCCGTCTGGGCCACCCATATTTTTAAGTAATTGTAGGTACTTCCAAATTTGTGTTGCGATAGTAAAAAGTTTGTTAATTTCACTTTGACGAAAGTGTTAAATTTTTTTTAATCTTTTACAAACAAAAAAAAAGATAAATTGCATTAATACAATTATTACAAAAATACGTTTTCTTTTACTGAATATTTTTGTTTTAAAAGTAAAGTATTTTTGATTGATTCATGTCAATTAAAGTGAATAAATATGAAGACTACATAATATTATAATGTATACAGGGTGGTCGTAAACTATTGTGATCCAAACTGCTATGGTAAAATCATCTTATTCAAAATAAGAGAAAAATTGATTGTAAACAAGTGTCCGAAAACGTTTGGTTCTTAAGATACAGGGTAATAAACTTTTTAAAAAACATTAAATTTCGAAAACACCATTTCAGCAAAATGTATAAGACTTAAATATAAACGTTATTTAACTGGGTATTTATTGTTTTTGTTACATAAATTCTCATAAGGTATGATAAACCCCAATTTTTAATGGAACAAATTTCTCCAATGTTTCTTTTATTGTTATAGAAATTTACAATTAAGTAAATTTTATTTTGTTTTCTTAAACTAAGCACGATAAGATTTTAAAAATCAGGACCCAAACGCTGTAAACTAAAAGAAATGTAAAATATTTCCACATTTTTTGCAGTAAGTGTCGTTTCTTTTTTTTTTTTTGTTAGAAATATTCGGTCTGGGCTGCTCGAAACTCCACTCGACTTACTTTATACAGGGTGTCGGGAAAATGTGGGAAATCTCTCACACGTGTGGAACAGATGAAAATAACACGACAAGTTCCTATAAAATTTTTTCGTTAAAGCCCCCTGCGGAGATATGATATCCTAAAGGGGCAGCTAGAAATCGATTTTCGTGAATAACTTTTAAAGCGCTCTGTATAATTTGATAATATTTTAGTACGATGCATACTAGTAAAGACCTCTTAAAATAGTGCCCTTAAAACTTATGTCGCTTCTTTAGTTTGCCAGGGACGGACTAGTTTTGCACATTATTGATCATATTTTTTACGCCCTGTATGGTAAAGACACAAAAAATATGTTTTTGGGTAGTTTAAACCTTTTACTAAAAAAATGGTACTCTTGTTTGACATCGATAAAATGAGCCGTTTTCGAGTAAACAACAACATTTGCAACAAATTCCTGACCTGCTATGAGAGGACTTCAATACTGAATCAAAAATTACAAATTACATCGAAAATAAAATATTGTATTATTAAACAAAAATAAACTCTTGTTGTTAAAATAATTTTTTACTCGAAAACGGCTCATTTTATCGATGTCAAACAGGAGTACCTTTTTTTAGCAAAAGGTTTAAATTACCCAAAAACATATTTTTGTGTCTTCACCATACAGGGCGTAAAAAATTATCAATAATGTGCGAAAACTAGTCCGTCCCTGGCAAACTAAAGAAGCGACATAAGTTTTAAGGGCACTATTTTAAGAGGTCTTTACTAGTATGCATCGTACTAAAATATTATCAAATTATACAGAGCGCTTTAAAAGTTATTCACGAAAAATCGATTTCTAGCTGCCCCCTTTAGGGGATCATATCTCCGCAGGGAGGACTTAAACGGAAAAATTTTATATGAACTTGTCGTGTTATTTTCATCTGTTCCATACGTGTGAGAGATATTTTCCACATTTTCCCGGACACCCTGTATAATTAACTTAGGGCTAAATTAGCCTTTTAATACCATAAATAATCTTGTTAAGTTACAACAAAATTTAGTAAAGAAATTAAAAACCATTTTTTTAAACTTTAAGACCCTCTATCTTAAGAACGAAGAATTTGCGTACTGATGTTTTTATGAACCTTTCTTATTATTTTAACGTGAGAATATACCATAGGCATTACAGTTCACTAACACCTTGTAAAAAAGTGTAAACCCTTGTTATAGAATATAGAGGCCTTATTTTGTATATTTTACATCTACTCAAAATATTTTTGTTAACAACCAGTTTTTTCCTCTATACCTTAAAGTTTGTTATTTTTTATGTATTTTCTATCTCTAAAAACATAAAAATAAAAAAGAGATACCACGAGTAGGCTTCAATCTTCCATCCTACGCCACTATAAGAGAAAATTGAAAATCGTAGTGGAGCCGTAGCTTTAAACAATCTGCCGTAGTTCAATCGACAGGAAAATCCCAAGCCAGTAAAAATACGTTTCCGCCACGCTTAAATTGGGAAACTTATTGAAATTACTTGGCGAGAAGGGATCTCGCGGATCGCTGATTTCTCCAAGCCCGGAATCCGTTCCAATTTGCTACGGGCGATGGCGAACATCTTTGATATAATTAACTGGTGCATTTTGTTTGTGAGGGGTGGCTTAAATTGCGGGCGCAATCTGTTAGGGTGTAAATATGTTTTAAAAATATTATTTAGGGTATAGTTTTACAATATTTTCTAAATAAGTCTTATGTCATCGTATTATAAAGGGTGTTTTTAAAGTAAGCTTATTAATTTAGCAGTTTCTAGGACAGCTTCAGGTCAAGAAAGACGCTACAACTAATGGATTCTTTTTTAATTTTTATTCAAAAATTTAAGATACCATTTAAGCTATACCTTAAGGATGTGCGGGTTGGAACAAGTTAGGTGGTTTATTTTTGGAAAAACGCTTCTATAAAGGGATCTCTTGGATCGCTGATTTCTCCAAGGCCGGAATCCCTTCCAATTTGCTACGGGCGATGGCGAACATCTTTGAGATAATTAACTGGTGCATTTGTTTGTAAGGGGTGGCTTAAATAGCGGGCGCAATCTGTTAGGGTGTAGATATGCTTTAAAAATATTATTCGAGGCTTTAATTTTACCTTATTTTCTAAATAGGTCTAATGTCATCGGATTATCAAGGATGTTTTTAACAGTTGCACCTGGGGTATATTTGTGTACCCGGAGAACCTGGGACAGGGGGTATTAGCGTTTAACTGCCAAAATTTTGAAAAAATAGTTGGAACCTTTTTTAAACAATAAATACAAGTCCATGTTTAATGCTGCAATATGGCTATTTTTAATAATTTTGTTTTATAGACGTTTTTCTATATTCCATTGGCATGGTTCATTTCTTAGTTGTTTTATTCGTTCCAATTTGCTCTTAGCATCATCAAGTGCTCACTACTGGTTAAATTTTTAAAATAAGTAAGAAATGTAAACATATATATGAATTAATATAAAAAAAACCATCAGGCGTTTCCAAATTTCGCGGGGGCAAATGTATGCCCTAACGTATTTATCAAAGGTATCAAATTCCGGCTTTAGTTGACTTATACATAGTATAAAATAATTTCGAGTGTATTGTCCTTCATTTTTATATCATAAAGCTGGACAACACGAAAATACATACACACACATATATATAATACAATTAACTACTGCAAGCTCTTTTTATTAATCCATTGGTTATATTACAAACGCTGTTAGTTGCAAACACTTCATTAAAGAGCCATACTTGCCATGCAAACCATCCGAAAAACGTTGTTCAAGCCGGGCACTATTTGCAAAAATTTTTAAATTTTAGCATGAATACACTGTAAGGGATCATGTATAAAAGTAATAAAACGATATTCAAAATTATTTCTAAAAATCTAAAAAGTTATAGCAAAAAAACTACTGTGGGTTCAGTCACTGACCCCCATATCCCAGGTGCGATTGTTAAAGTTAGGTTAATAATTTAGCAGCTTCTAGGACTCATAAGGAAAAGACAACTTATTAAAAATTGTTTATACAGGATGATTTTTAACCCATACGCATAATTTTGGGAAATTCTGCTAAGGACAAAACAATAACTTAAAATTAAAATAAAAGCAAGAAATATGTTTTTATCTAGCAGATAAGTATTATATTTAGAATTAAACAAAAGAGGTCTAGTTCTAGGGAGAAATAATGAATAAAATTAAAAACTTAAGTACTAACCTATTTTTTGTTTTAGTTATAATATGGTCTAATTACCTGACTATAATGCCGGCTACAGACGACATACCAAGGCTTGGCAAATGTCCGCTCGTTCAAACGTTTCCGCATCGTGTATAAGCAAAACATATAACAAAGCAAAGCCAACGTTGGGATGCGAGAACGTTTTGAACGAGTGGACATTTGCTAAGCCTTGGTATGTCGTCTGAAGCCGGCTTTATTGTAATTAGACCATATTATAACTAAAACAAAAAATAGGTTAGTACTTTAACAAGAAGTTCCCGAATCAGCATGGATCAATGTAAACACAATGAAATAGTGACCATATTATTAACTCTGCATAAATGAAGCGACAGTGCGTCGTTTAATTTTTAGGTTTTAAATAATTGTTCTAAAATGCACATCTAGTTATAAGTAATTGCCCAATTTTAATTTTAATTATTTGTTTGATATGAAGTATAAACATTGTACCTTCATAAATTTCGTTGTGAAATTTAAATAAAATATGAAAATGCACAAAAGCCAGCAGTGTACATTTTTTGTCAAAAATATTCTCTTATACGTCGCTAGAGACGCCACTGGACTTTATAAATTTATTAAAGTAAAGGTTAAATTACCCTTTGTGCTATAAATAATTTTATCAGATTTTATCACAATCGGTTAAGGAATATTTACGGACGGACCTTTGTTCATATAAACTGTTTTCACATAGTTTTGTGCAGAATCAACTTCTTTTAAAATACGACCCAAGTTTTTGGATACGCTGTACTTAAAGTTTATCGGATAGCGATTATCTAACACTTAAAAATTCTTTTAAATACTGTAGCTGTAGAGTTACAGCAGACTTGACCCCTAGTATTACACTGAATTGTATCCGCAGTTGGTTTCTTGTGAAACATTTTTTAATATTAATACTAAATAGGAAAGTTGGGCTGTAAAACTGTGTCTGTAAATAAGAGTAACCTAGGTAGATTATTAGTTAACAATAAAGACAAAACAGAAAAATTAGATATGTCAGGGGTTTATAAAGTTAATTGCGCAGACTGTAATGCGGAATATATTGGTCAAAGTGGAAGGAGCATAAAAAACAGAATAAAAGAGCATAAAACATTAATTTTAAATGGTTTAAAAACACAGGCATTTCAACACATTGTATAGAACAAAACCACTTTATAGATCTTAATAATGTCAAACTACTCCATAGAGAAAACAAAGGTAAAAATTAAATTTATATGAACAACTAGAAATTAAAAAATCACATATAGACAATACAACTCTTTCTACTAATGATCAAATAAATTTCGCAGATATGCCAATTATAAATAAATTTATTACCACATCTGGGCCGCATAATAAAAACCCCTAATAATATTTTATAGACCTTTTTGGGAAAAACGTGTTTAATGGTTCTGTTTGTGAATATTTCTCTTTTCTAAATTTAGTATACGAAGTACTCTTGATGAAGCCCTAGAAAGGCGAAACAATTGTAGAGTAATGCTCTAATAATTTTGAAACATTAAAAAGCAATTTTCCTATTTAGTATTAATAATATATATTAATTTAAAATAATTAAATAAAATATTCATTTGCAATAAGCAAGACCTATTCACCTTTAAAGGAAAATTTTAAATTTTAAATAAAACGGATTTTCTTCTTTAAAAATTTAAAAGTACTATTAATAATAAAACTTTTCTCTTAAAGTAAATTTAACACACAAATCATTTTAAAGATTTTCCTTACTTCTACCTTTCTTGTTAAAAACTCCCATAAAAGTTGGCATTTTTATTAATATATTTTTTAAACAAAACAAAACAAGCTATAAATATTTTAAAAGAAAAGTTGTTTTTGATTAAGCGCTTAAAATTTAACTAGGTATCTTGATTTATTTTTTAAAACCCAATCTTCTTTTATTTTTAGATCACTGCGGAAAATGCAAAGCCGCCACAAAAGGCTAAACCTCAACAAATACTGCAAGAGAGATTACGGTAAGTATGCCATTAGTTAGGAGTCAGGACCTCTATTACCTTTAGGCCTAAAACAGACAGAGCGGTTTTCGTCGAGTCTGCAGCAGAACGCGGCGACTTGTTTATGATATTAATATAATGCAAAACAGACGATGCGATCGGCGCCGCTAGCAATCGCTCCGACCGATGGATACCACATTGTCTGTTTTGCATAAAGCTGCGTCCAGACCTGCAACAAACATTTGTCCAAACTAACCAACCTCTATGCGCGCTTCTTTGACTCCAAAAATCAACAAGCTTTGAATCACCGCCAAAGAATTTGCC
The DNA here is from genome assembly GCA_014170235.1 of Listronotus bonariensis. Classification (NCBI taxonomy): domain Eukaryota; kingdom Metazoa; phylum Arthropoda; class Insecta; order Coleoptera; family Curculionidae; genus Listronotus; species Listronotus bonariensis. The sequence continues at coordinate 41,409 of JACEGR010002356.1, forward strand.
AAGCACTTGAAACGACGTGAATTCCATCCACGTCCACGTCCGCCCTATGTGGCGGGGTATTTGGCGTGGAGCAGCGCGGGCGAATTGTTGCATGTCTGAAGTTCGGCTGCTGACTCGGTGAAAACTGTTTTATCTGTTTAAGGCCTTAGTGCCAAAACATATGTAGTGGTTGTTGTCAAGTCGATATCCGAGGTGACGAAGAACTCATCGGCGACTCTTTTATTAACCGACTTGAAAAAGAAGGAGGTTATCAAATCACCTGTATGTTTTTGTATGTTACGCGATTACTCCGTCAATTGTGGACCGACTTTAAAAATTATTTTCCTATTTGAAAGTTTAAAAGAGTGCACTTTCGCGGTGGTCCCACAAAAAAACAAGTCAGGATCGCAAGAGAGAAACGTAGGGTTCGCGCGTTTAGTAAAGAGGTCACCGACGTCATCATTTTCTGGGCAAAATCTCCTCTTATTCCCTCATTCCGTATTTAAAATGTTCTTTATTTTATTAAATCAAATCTTTAAAATGCCTATACTTCCTAAGTAACGATACGAAGCCCTCGAAACCGCGATTGAAAGAGAGTTACAGAAGATTTCGCGTAGATAATGATGACGTCGGTGGCCTCTTTACTAAACGCGCGGACTTTACTAGACCTATTGTTTTTCTCTGCCGTACGTTGTTCGTGCGGCAAAGCTGCCTCTCATAGGCTGGTATATATGCCCAAACATCAGGGGTGCATTTAGAAACGACAACCTTGGGGTTTTACCTTTTCACTGAACTGAAAAAGAGACTACAGTAAAACGCACAAGGACGTGTAATTTAATTGGCATGGGGTCACTGTTGTTCTGGTTAGTTTAATCTTTTTTTTAATTCGTTTTATTAGGAAATTAAAAAAATAACTAACCAGAACTAACTATGACTCCCTCAATGTGAAAGTTTTTTGCATGATCATCTATAACGTTTTAAACCAATCAAATTACTCGTCCCTGTGTTTTTTACTGTAGTCTCTGAAAGAGGTACCGGTAGTGTTTTTAAACGGGTTTACTTAACTTGACCTGTTTATTATTATGTATTTATAAATTTATTTGGGTCACAAAATGGCGAATTAAATATTTTTTCCACAATTACCTTAATATGGATATCAAATAAAAGGGTTGATTCGTAGAATAGAGCTCACTATAAAAAAATTAAATTTCAAGATGGCCGCCGCTACAAAACGACGGAATACAAATTTTTTTAACAACTACCCTAATTTGGATATTAAATGAAAGGGTTTGATTCGTAAAATAGAGCTCACTATAAAAAAATCCAAGATGGCTGCCGCCGAAATGACGACTTACATATTTTCCAACCCATTTTTCATTAGTTTAATTTAAAATCGTTGGTTAGTTCTGATTAGTTATAGTGAGGCATTAAATGAACGCAATAAAATGAGAAGTATTAACTTACAATAAAACTAAAAACTTGAGCATAAATTATTATATTTTTTTACGTTAAACGATTTTATTGTATCTACTAAACGTAAGAAAATTAGGGGTGTGCGAATATCGATTCGAATCGAATCGAATTAAATATTAATTATCGAATTATTCAAAATTCGACGAATAATTCGAAAGATTTCGAATAATTTGAAAATTTTCGAATAATTCAAAAATAATGCGAACTATTTACTAATTATCAAAATATGAATGGATTCTTTATTTCATCCATTTGAGATTCCATAACATTGGGCATCAAAATATTTTACTGACCCATAATATCCTTTTTGATTAAAAAATAATTATCTGAAGAAGACAATTGCTTAATTTTTTATTTTAATATAAATATATATAAAATAAAATCCCCTTTTTATATTTTTTATATAAAATTTTTGAAAGACCCTGTACAAAATGCAAAAGATAAATTATTTTTCAAGTTTAGTAACAGATTTATGAAATACCCTGTACTACAATGATTTGTAATAATTCGAAAATAATTCGAATTATTCGAAATTTCTCGAATTATTCGAATTATTTTCGAATTATTCGGGTACTTTTGAATAATTCGAAATTACGAATTATTCGATTCGAGTTTCGAATCGAATATTGATATTCGATTCGATACGAATTATTCGCACACCCCTAAAGAAATTAATTCAGTAAGTCCTTGCTATCAGATCGCACAAATCTTTTCTTAAATCTGGGGTATTGATCAAATAAATAATAATATCGTCGGGCACATAAAATTTATATCATGATATTTACTTTGGATACGCTACGCCCCACCTTTCCCATTTAAAATTTTTGAAATTCTGTTGGTGAGAGGAAGAGATAACCTTTAACAAGTTAATTTTGACACAAATATCTGCTACAAATGTGTTAATATTGGTAATACTTAAAGTATACATAATAAATATAATCAACCCTTTTTTCTGAAATATATTTAGGCCACAAAAATGAACATCTCTAAAAAAGTCAGCTTGGTCAATTTTTTTAAATCAGAATTTTTATCTGTTGGCCTCTGATCTAATTATTTAGCCGTGATTACTGTAGGAATGTTATAAATTTTATTCTTTGAGATTTATTTGAATTTAAATAATAATCATATTTAGAAATTAATAATTGACTTTAATACTATAATATTATTTTAAAATAATTAAATTTTGCTTTAAATTCCCAAAGCAGAACAGAAATTACATTTATTAAATAAAATTGTTTCATTATTGTGGTCGTTTTGATAAAATTTAATAGCCGAAGAATGTTCAATATTTTTGTTTAGTTCAATTTTAAAATCAATTAGCTTTTAAAATGTGTCCTTACATTTGGTGTCAAATGTCACATAGTTATTGCTTTTTAAAAACTAATATTGATAGACATACTCTATGTTTATCGGATTTTAAAATAAATTGCCCTTTTGTATTGCCACTTTTTCCACTTTATTCAATGGTTATATTTTATTTTAGATGCGATATTTCGTTTTCGTGGGACCATCCTCAACTTTATTTTTTAAACACGGTCCAAATATTCTAACATTAAAATTTAAAAGCCGATTTAACTACAAACCTAATGATGTACTACACATTGGGGTTTAATTTAAATACGGATCTGTATGTATTAAAATGTAAATAAAATATTAAAGTCGACATTTTAAATTAGTAAATTACTTAATTAAACAACGTAGATCCTAATCAAAACCTTCTAGTATTCTAATTTACACTTTTTAAATACGGTCCTGATATTTTAATATTAAAATTTTAAAGCTATTTTTTTAATTAAACGAAGGATCACACATTTTTGTTTACTTGTGACTCAGACCTGTATTTCTTAGGATTTAGTATAGACAGTTTATACGTTGTTTATTAAAGTAATTTAATAATTTAAAATGTAAAGTTTATTATTTTTATTAAATTTCTAGAAATATAGGTCCGTATTAGGATGGAACCCCAATATGTGATACATCATTAATTTTTTACTAAAATCGGCTTTTAAATTTTAATATTAGAATATCAAGACCGTATTAAAAAAATAAAGTTGATGATGGTCTCACAAAAACGAAACGTCGAATTAAACATAATAAACCACCCTTGGATAAAGTGGAAAAAGGACAATGCAAAGGCGCAATTTATTTTAAAATCCGATTTTAAATAAGACCGTTTTTTCAGATATCTCTGGAAATATGTCAAATGCCTCTAAACAACATATTAGTCACATAAAACCTCAACTTTGTTCTTATTTAATTGACTTCGTATCTCTTATCATTTCCAAGATGTCCATACTGGCATCCTTATCTTGAACATGTTGTATTTTAAAGTGAATTAATTGGTTGACATAACACATTATTAATTATATAATTTTAGTAAAGAAATAGTAGTTATGACGTTTGTACAGGGTGGCGCCTTTTCGCTTACTTTGCAGGGTATAGCGAAAACTAAAGAGATAGAAGAAATCTGATTACGCAATCTCGATTTTAATTTTTTAAACAAATTCAGTTATGAAAGTAAATCGTGGCTAACTTGATTCGTTTTGGAAATACAGAGTGTTTGTAATTTTTGTCAGTTTGGCCCGGCACTTGTTACTCGCCTAATATTATAGGTAGAAAAAATAACGTAAATTTAAAAGTTTGGGAGATTTTTGCGTAGAGTTCAGAGGCGTACATATATTTTTTCCATTTACTTTTATTTTAAAGTAATAATACAAAATTGGGTTTTTAATGAAACACTCTGCATATTTTATTATCAGTTGAAAGGTCTCCTTAAAATCTATAAGAAATACCACATTTAATGTATGTAGTTTTTAATAGTTTCGGAAATATTAAACTAAATCCCTGTATATTATATTACTGTTGCAAAGATATTTCCAAAAGGTTTAGGAAAATACCATATTTGAAAAACACTCCGTATCTCCAAAACGCTTAACCATGATTTACTTTTACCATTATATTTGCTTTAAAAATTGAAATCAAAATTGTGCAATCAGATTTGTTGTATCTGTTTTAGTTTTCGTTATACCCTGCAAGGTTAACAAAAGGAGCCACCCTGTACATTCTTATAACTTCTAAGTTAAATGTTTATACTTTTGGTATATTATTCTAACAAAACCATTTCTCTTTTCCGAAGTCTACAAATTTAACCCAAATGAGAAACGACTTCGAGATAAGCAAATATTGTTGCCCCATGGCACGACAGAATAAATCGTCGCCAATTTGTCATTTTGCATTAACTCTCCGCCCTGCCCACCTTTCTAATTTGAATTTATACGTTATCACTTGTGAAAAATCTTTGTAAACCTAGCTACATTTTAGGTATTTTAAAAAGATTTTATCCTTCATGCAATTTGTTAGCAGTTTATCTTTGGTAAAAATATGTACGCTTGTTAGGGTTACGAAAATGATGTTATACAAGGGCGTGTATGATATATTGTCCCTAATATACAAGGTGCTTTTAAATTATTTGTATTTGTGGAAATTTCTTCTTTCTCTTAACTTGCTAATATGTCAAAAAATACAAAAACATGTAAACTTTGTTTTTTGAAGGGAATCCATTATTTACTCGAAGAAGGCTGGAGATATCTACCAGTTAAAACGTCATGCTTTTTAATAAATTAAGGCAATGCAAGTCCAAGAAAATTCTTTTACTTAACCTACATTATTTTCTATGTGCTTCAAACAAATAGGTTCCTATTTACGGCAGCAAAATTTCAATATAAAACATACTAATTATTAAAAATACTTAAGTTTTTATATTACTTATTATATTTAAAATCGTAATACATATTATTTTTAAATGATTTTATCTTTGCTGAAAAATCCAGAAATTTCATAATTTATAAACATTTGATTTACAGCCATATTGAGTTTTTTGTAACATGGTTGTGTTATTTTTAACGAATTTTACTATTGTTACAGACTTTCAAAAACTTGTTTACGTTAAAGAATTTAAGAGAGTTTGGATCATTTAATTTAGTTTGTAAATTTATTTAAATAATTTACCTTAATGTTTTTCAAGTTCTTTCATCACGAAGGTTTCCGAGAACGCCCGAATTATCCATCGAGAACTTTTATGCCATCCTGTACTATGGAATTTTCGCGATATTTCTCCAAAATTCTATATAATATTACTTTCACTCTTCCACATTACTATAAAAGGGCGACAGAAAACCTTCGAAGTATTAGTATAGACTCGACTTTTGTGCTGTAAACTTCGAGTTGACAAGTAAAGATTTTGTCGTTTTTGTAACCATAGTTACGTTTCATTGTTAATAAAGGTATAAAAACGAAGGCACGTGTTTTTATACGAGGTAATTCGGAACACTATTTATTTATACTGTATTACTGTCAATATGAAAATTACTACTATTTTAAAAATCCTCCTAAATTAAAGCAATTTATACCTTATTTACTAATATGTTTTATTACAACTGTTTATATCTTACATACCTTTTTTTCTTAATTTTACGAAAGTACCAAACAAAAAGCCAGTTTAATTTTTTTAAGCAATTAAATGACGTTAAAAACAAGGTATCACTTACCCCCTCTTTCTATTTAAGATTTTAGTTGTTGTGTACTCCCCTAAGGCCTCGGCCACGATCACAAGCGTAAGCGTCGAGCGAATATCTTTATCTTGCTGATAGTGACTACTATATTTTGTGATAAACAGCGTCTTTAAACCAGTTTATATACATTAGAAATGCTTCGCGGATAATATTTGTTCGTTTTGAGCGGTTGGCAGCAGGGCTTTTTCGTTTAAGAATATTGCAGCAGGCTGAATAAAAAAAAGTTCTGATATTTTCGCATAAAGATCAAAGACATCGCTATCACATTTTTCGCTCTACGCTGGCCGCTTTCGCTTAGTATCGTGGCCGGGGCCTAAAAACACACAAAGTTTACGTGTTATTGCATTTTTCAAATTTTTTATAGGGTTTGGCATATTAAAAGTAATACCGTTTTACATAGACATACTGTATATTAATTATTACCATTTTTTAGCAATAATGGCGAGGGTGTTATCTCAGATCGAAAACAGCGACGACGAACATACGAAAGGATGGACCAGATTTATGATCAACGTCGAGTTTATTTACAAAAAATCGAGAGATTCCAGAATTCGAAAAGGCACCATGCCCATGCTCGTGCCAACGGCTGATTTAAATTGCAAATGTCCAAAGATTAAATCAAATAGGTAAGTTTTAAAAATTCGTTAGCAAACTAGGTCATTTTAAATTTTCTTTACTGTCTGTTTAAAAACAATAGAGAATTATTGCAAGTTGCCTCATAAGGCTCGGGAATTATTAATACCGGCCTTATTTAAGAGGGGAGTCAAATGAAAATCGTCTTGCAGGATGTTGCGCGAGGATAATTTTTTAAAAAATACCAAATCTTTATGGGTTTTAAGGTTTATAATAAATAAATAAAACTTTAGGCTCGGCCGTGAGCTATTTTTTATTCCTAAATATTGTTAAATAACGGAGTTATTAACAAATGAAATAACAACAATTTTGAACTTTTTTGTCACAGAATCCAATTAAATATAGCTAGCGTCCAAGACAATATTTTAGTGATAATATTTACGAAATGTGGACCTAAAAAATCTTTTATTTTGGACAAAAATTATATAACCAAGAATCAGGATTAGAAAAACCCCCTTTTGTTTGTCCTTTTGACAGTAGGTACCTATCATAAATTATACGTTTTTTACTTTAAATGAATAAAAGCTATTTTTGTAATTTTCATTTTTAAAGCACTATATGCATTTTTTTTAAGATGGTACTGGCGGTACATCTTCTCTATAAACTGCGCTTATAGTTTAGCGTCTTAAAAGAATAAAAAGTAGAAAAACAATCTGTTTGCTAAACCGGTAATACATCGTTATTATTTATTTTGCGCACAAGGTATCTATCGACTCTACAAATTCAATCATAAACTATACAGGAGAGCGCCATCTATTAATAAATAGAAGAAGGTACTGCCGAGAAAAGCACACTTGCCACCTGTTTTAACACTGGAATATAAATTATTCAACAGCACTTGTAGCGCCACCCTATAAGGTCACGAGTTACTAAGTTATTTTGAATATTTAACGGCTTTTTAGGTGCGATTTTTTCCAATTGGACGCCACTCTTAAATAGTGCTTGTGCCCATAATTTAGAGTTATTGTATATCATGTTGACAGTACCATTAACCTAAAAAATGGATTTTTTTAGTAGTTTTTCTTCATTATTTTGTGTTGTAGGGTTTTTATAACACAATTACGGAAATATATTTGGGAAAGCAAGGTTTTAAGTATTTTTACTTCTAAAAACTTTTTGATTTTGTGATCGGCAGCCGTTTGGTTAGACGAACAGTTCCGAAGTGAAAATTGGGCCTAAATAAGGCACGACCTAAAACCGACATAAATAAAGCCGGGTACTATACTTATTAAGGAAATCTTTATCTGCGCAAGCTTAGATGTCCAAAATAAGGCCGGTATTATTAGTGCCTGGCCTTATTTCACTGTGCAATAATTATCTAATATTGTTATTATCTACTCTCCTTATTCCGTACTGGAAGCGAACTTAACACATTTGTTAGTTTTATATCAAATATAATATTTTATCGCCATTGAATTGCCTAAAAAATTATGAAAAATGCTATGATTAATTTAAACATATTATAAATATTAAAATTTTTGAGACAACCTGTACAGGGTGTTTCGAAATTCATGCATCAAATTTTAATTGCATATTCTACGTCAAAAATAAGTCCTAATTTCCTATATAAACATACTATGTCCGCAAACGCTTCCCTTTAAAGATACAGAATGTTAAAATTGTAAGAAAAAAAAACATTTATTTATCATAATTCTTAGACCGCTTTAGATATTTAATTAGAATTTGGTACATTGCTTAACAGCAGCCAAAAACAATTATTTTTATGTAAAAATTAAGAAAAAACAGTGAAGTCTTTTTTCAACCGATGCAATACACCGTTTTTAAAGGAAACAATAGAAACCACTTTGTTGCATGGTAACAAAAAATTCCTTAAAAATAACACAGGCCTGCGACGAATTTGTGATTAGACAATTTTAGGTTCTTTAAGTTAGCTTTGACGTATTAATAACCAAATCAATAGTCATTTGTCTCTATCACGTACATTTTTTCTATAAGATCATCGTATTTTTATTATAGTGACCACCAAAAATGTTGAACCATATGAATAACGTTCTTATTTTTGATTTCTCAAAAATTTTATTCTTGATAACAATCTCTGCATACACCGAACCAACAACATACAAAACACTGATCAAAATTTAAATAAACCATAGCGTATACGAGGTAGGTGCAAATTAACGAATATGACATAGAAGAAAAGTACCTTTATTTTTAAACTTAGGAAGAAAATTATTTAGAAAACTTGCTTGAAATTTAAAGTTGTCAAATTTTTAAAGCAAGCTTTGTTATTCTTAGAGCATTTAAGAAAGTGATAAATAAATTTCTGGGAAATACTAAAGACCAAAATTATGTGAAAATTGTGGAAAACAAGCTGGACAAATTTAAAGCCTTAGGTTGCAATATGAGCAGAGGGGGAATAAAAATTCACTTTTTACACGCACATTTGATGTTTGTAAAGATAAGAGTGAGCGCTTCCTCTAAGACATTAAAGAAATGAAGAAACGATATCAGTGGCGATTGGGTAGCAAAATGATGGCGGACTATATCATTAATTATTTTCGCAAATTCGTCATGCATCAAAGTGGTTTCTATTTTTTTTCTTTAAAATAGGTCTGGAAAAGTCCCGAAATTTTATTTGTTCCAAATTCAATGGGGATTTAAAAAAAACACTATTTTTTTCTTTAAAAATAGTACATACAAATGTGGTACGGACGTCACTGGTATTATAAATATTTTACATAAAAAGAAATGTCTTTTCCTGCTGTCTAGCACTGTACCAACTACTAATTAAATAAAAATTATGCCTTTTTTTATTACAATTTTAACACCCTGTATCTCTAAAGGACATATGTTTATCTACAAGGCTTATTTTCGACGTAGACTATGCCATTAAAATTTGGTGTATAAATTTTGAAATACCCTCTATAATGCATTTTTTTTTGTATTTTACGTGACAAAACTAAGATATATCACCATTTTTTTCTTTAATGTTATTATTTTTAAAGCCACAAAAATAATTACAATTTGTTGATACATTACATGTCTTATTAAAAATACATATTTTAGTAACTTACATTAGTATATAGCAAAAGTGTGCCTACTTATTTTCCAACCCTATGAAGAACTTTTACATATTTATTTTTCGATAAACATATTTTTTGTAAAAGTTTAGCATGGTCCAACCATCAGATATATTTTTTTCGGTGATATACAAGGTATCTTAAAAATAGGAATTTCACTTAAGGAAAAAGTACCGTTGTTTTATATATATCAAAAATGATTTTAAAGAAAAGAAATTAGAAATAAAAATATTAATAATTAAAGTTTAAATATGCCAACTTGCTACTTTTTTTATTTTATTATGCAATATCAGTAAAAATTTGTAAAATATATTATAACGCATTAAAATTTTGAAATGTAATATAAAGAGGAGGCTTAAAAACTCTCAAAAGGCTCAAAAGTCACAAAGATGCTTGTTACAGCAAAAAAGTAGAAAGTTTTTTTAATAAAAACGATATTTAAAAGTGATTTTTAATTTTTTAGTTTATTTTCAATATATGCTGTATATTTGTTAGGCGGATTCATTTATTCAATGGTCTTTTTGCTCGGTACACGCCAAAAGTCTATCTAAAAAGAATGGGACCGCTTCGGTCCTGGTCCCGGGTAGGTCGCCTGAAACAGAATTTAAAAAAAAACAAAAAATAAAAATTTTAATTCAAAAATGACGTTTTGGTGGCAAGTCTGCCACCGTTGTCAAATTAAAATTAAGTTAAACATTTAAATGAAAAAGTATTTAATATTTAAATTGAAGATGTGTAAAATTTTGGGCTTTTTACGAATACTCTGAAAATAGGTTGCAATCTGTGTCATGACTGATGTATGCTATCTGCCATTTTACTTGAATTTTTAATAATATCATTTAAAGAAAAGTTCAAGGCCGTCAGAAGGGGGTGCACTTCGACCCGCTTGGCTTTTCAGTGACATACCCGCGCGATTAGAGTTTAAGAAACATTTTTAAAAAATAAAAGAAAGGATCTGCGTTTTTTGGAATAAAAACCTATTTTTCCTCGGTCTTCAAGAATATTTGCAGCCCATGGCGTTTTAATAAATTACCCGTGTTATTTGAACTTAACAGAATATATATGAAAAAGTAGGTTTTGTAAGGTAAGCCCTTTTTTTTGCTTTTTAAACTTTTTATATAACATATATGTAAAGGTTAAGTTCCTTTTATGAAGTTTATTTTCATTTGGTCTTTCAATTTTTTGCACCCCTCTAAAAGTCATCCTGTCGGCGCCTATGGGACAGGATAATACTTTATAAAAATTGACGAAAGCTATTTACATTTTTCCTTTTCTTGACGAAATGGTGATGGATATATTAAATCCTTTGTCCGACGACCTACTTTCCATTTTCATGCATTACATACTCTTTTTGAGCTTCTAACTAAAACGCAGTTTTTGATAAAACACAAGTTTTAGAATACCTTAAAATTTTTACATCGCGTTTTCTACTTGTAAATTTTGATTTTTTTAAATATTAAAAATGTATCTATTTCTAATATAATATATTTGGGGAAAAAACTGTTTACATAAATAATTAAACGCGAAGTAAAAATTGTGAGTGTGTAGTCCTAAAATTGTTATTTATCAAATACTGCGTTCTGATTTAGGGCTCCTCCTCCTGTAAAGCTAAGCGGTAAAGCTCCTCAATGCGCTCAAATATTCAATATTTATATTAAATCAAACTATAATTAAACTTTATAGTTTTCTTATATGTTCAAACTGCGTATTTTGTTTAGTATTTTTATGGAAGTGTTAAACAAAAACTAAGAAGTAAATTAGGTATTTAAAATCGCTGTTATCAAGATGAATTTTTATATCCTTGGCAATTACTTTATTTAAGATTTATATCCGTGGCTCCAATAATTTTTAAATAAAAATTACATATATTTTGATAATAAAAAAGCACTTCTCAAGAGGATAATTGGTTACCAAGTAGCATTTTGTAAAGTGTTTTTTTAATTGCAATTAATTTATTATTTGCATCTGCGTTTTAAGTTTATCGGTGGTGTCAGGTTTGTTATACATTGTTTTAAAAAAGTTACGCACCAGTCAAATTTGTCATGAACCATGGGCTTAAAAAAATATATATAGTTTTTTTATTGTATAGTACTTCCAGTGCTGTCGTCTCCTAAAAACGATAACATTCATTAAAATATGTTACAAAAATATTAATTCAGCCCAGAATTCCAGAATCAAAAATTAGTAGTTTTTTAATTTTCACTTATTATTTATTATTTTGAAAACATGTTGCATTTTAACCTAAAACAAATATTGTTTCAATGTACCATATAATTAAAACTTAAAAAAATTATACTGTATATCAACAATCTTCGCGAGACGATAGCGGTCTGAGTATTATTAAAGACAATTGTAGTTTCACTACAGACTAACCAGAACTAACCAGAACAATGCTATTTGTGGTCATGAGCTTGGACGCTCGCTTCGTGGAATTAATAAAGCGGATATCCATCGAATACACATGTAAACACTACGTATAATTTGCCGCTTTATAAGTTCAGCCAAGCCAGCGTCCAAACTGATGACCAAAAATTAAGCATTGTTCTGGGAGTCTATAGTAAAACTACAACTGTCTTTGGTATTATGCAACTTTTGTCCAAAACTTTTTTCTAAAGCGTTTAGGTTATTTGTAGGATATCTGACCATTATGATACTTTCTTAAAACACTATGAATTTTAAAATACTTTAAACGATTTGTCTGCAAATAATATACAGGATGATTATTATCCTATTATTTTAATTTGCAATTTGCAATTATTGCAACATGACCAGACAAAGACTAGTAATAAAAAAGTTATTAAAATAATTTTACTAATGAGAATAATTAATTATTTTAAAAAGGAAGAGAAGGTAAATTTCTGAGCACAAATAATAAATAAATAAAAAGAACAAAATCGTAAGCTATTTTTTGTTACAGATTAATTAACTTTCTTATTCCCTGTAAAAACATAAAGCAATGAACAAGTTATGAAGATGTTTGGTATTTCTATCAGTACTATTACTTGGGGTTTTATATAAGTTTATGGTAACGTGATTAATTTTAAAATTGTGGCTTATAATTGATATGACAAATTATTTGCTGACACAAAAGATAGGTAAGTTTCCTACTTTCTATTATTAGTGATTATTTGTGCTCAAAATTAACGTTGTTTTTTATTTAAAATGATTAACTATCTTCCAAACTTAAATTTTTTTTTACTTTTTTTGGTTACTTAGTTATTGTTCATCCTTGGCTATTATTCACCAAGTATATGCGAATAGGTTAGTTAGAATCACTCTTTATATATTACATTTTTATATTTGTCATGTAAGAACAAAAGAGCATCTGCAGTGCCGTATTATCCATTAGGCTGACTAGGCTACAGCCTAGGGCGCCATGAAAAAATAGGCGCCAGACAGGGGAGTAATAGGCGCCTAGACAGGGAGTATTTAAAAAGTTTAGGTCGGGTGGGGATTAGAACCAATTTCTCTGTGAATAAGGTGCTTTGAAATAAATGAAATAGACGCGAAAAGAAGGGAATGACCTTTTTTTTTTGGTCATAAAATTTTATTTCGGGTTGTGAAGTAAGGCGCCTGGCACTGAAAGAAGGATGCAAAATAGGCGCTCCAAGAATTCTAGCTTAGGGCGCCTCATAGTGTTAATACGGCCCTGAGCATCTGCAGATATTTAATTTTACCCCTATAATTATATTAATGTAACACAAAAACTCGGCGAAAATGGCTCTATCTGTTAAACCTAGAAATAACAGAAGTTAAAAAAAATAATAATTTTTATTTATTATGTACAACAGTCGGCATGAAGAATCGGCATCATAACGCAAACCTACTAACAGAAATTAGGTTCTTTTTCCTAGAATTGTGCTATTATTTGTTAAACATGATTTGCTTTAAAAAATTATCCAAATTTTTCATTAAACTAGCTGTATTAGAAATTTTATTTCATGATAATTTTCCTGTATTTCACGCGCACTTGTGTCGCTGAAATGAATAAATTACCGTACATTAACTAGATCCGTTTGGGCCTTGTTTAGGTTTAAGCGATAAGCTCGAAATTGTAATTTCACGGCTGAAAATAATGTAGTTATTCAGTTAAAAAATAACTTAATTTTGGAAACATTTGCTGTTGACTTTTAAAAATGACTAAGTAAATGTTTATTTTACAGGAGTATACAGGGTGTTTCCTATTTACGGTACCAAACTAAGGAGGGTGACTTCTTCGTCTTTTTATTAAAAATAGTTTCTATTAACATATATTTTTGGACTTGCTTCATTTCTGAGATACAGGGCGTTAAAGTATTTAAAAAATTCGGTAATTTTTAAATATTTTAAAAACGCTTTAACTGATTTGGATGAAATTTGGTACACCTATTTAATGCAATAAGGTGCTTGTAAAGCTTTATCTAGAATAATACTATTGGGTCCAGTGACGTCTCAGTTGGCACCAGAGCCAATATTATTGTGAAAAATACGCTACTGACTTTTTATACAGTTTTTTTTTAGATTAGGCCATAAAAAGCAACTTTTTAGTCTCTTTTATTTTCTTCGTATAGCGCTTTGTTTTCGAGAAAAAAATCAAGCCATTTTAGGTGATACTAAAAGTTACCATAAACAGCATAAAATAAAATCCGAAGTTTAAAGAAAGAACAATTTTAACCTTAGAAAATAAAGAAAATTTTTATTTTTAGGTAATTTTTCCATGTTGTCTATCGGTACTTTTTAGAAGAAATTAGGGTAGACCTATGTTTTTTTGAAAACGAAGCAAGATACGAAGAAAATTTAAAAGCCTAAAGAGTTGCATTTTTAATTGCTTAATTAAAAAAATATAAGAACTTTGTCAAAGGTCCATAGTCTACTTTTTTCTAAATAATTTTAGCTGTGGTGCCACTGGGACGCCACAGGACACAATAATCCCAATCTAGGTATAGAGCTTTACAAGCGCCTTATTACATAAACTAAGTGTACCAAGGTTCATTTAAATCGGTTAAGGGGTTTTTAAAATATTGACTCTTCTTTTAACTTACTTATTCTTGCTTGCTTTTTCATCCTGTTATTTCTTTTCAGAAACTCGGAGAGTTCTGTCCTGGATCATCATGGAGACAAGTTCTTAAAAAGTTGTTTAGGCTCTCCATCGTGATTTTGGATAAAAACGTTAAATATTTAAGGCTTTTAGAGCCATACTTGCTTGCCCAGTAAAAGCTATAATTTATTTGGGCCTTGCCTTGAAAACATCAGCACTTACCCAATCATCTGTATTTAATAGCATAATTGCAAACCTTTTGGAAATATCTCAGGATACGAGGAGGTTTCGGTTATCATTTTTACCCTTGTTTCGTTAACCATTATCAAAAGGATTTTAAACTATATAAGAAATAATATTCAATGATAGTTCAGTGTAAAAATGCTACTTCTTATTTTTTCTGCTCAATAATCTGGTTGGCAATATCACATTTCGGGCTTGTTGGCTACATGAGCAAATATATTTTCTAGCTTTCAACCAACAAGCAGATAGCGGCAGCCCCATTTGTATCGATTTATAAGCTTTTAACAGCAATAAAGGTTTAATTCAACAATAAAAAAAGATATAACTTTGACCTCGGTTTTTATATTATGTCTGTCAAAAGCTTATAAATCGATACACACGGGGCTGCAGCTAACCTTGTCATGGTTAGTTAGGTTAAATCTTTTGACCTGATAACGTCTTATAATATGATGGAGCCAGCTGCATGCACAAAAAAACATGACTCATGCGGCGTTCCATTTAAAGCTTAAAGTGCAAGCGAGAACGCGGAAGAGGCACAGTCGGCCTGCGCGTTCTACATCTGTTTCTTTCCTACTTTGAGCGGTCCGCCCTCTATACAATAATACATTTTTGTTTTCGTCAAGTAGGAAGTACAGTGAAAAGTGAATGTGGTGTAAATTGTTTCATTTTCTTTGGGTTTTTCAAAAGTTGGAAATAAATTGTTAATGCCACATTGTTACTTGTAGTTGATCTGAATAATTTAAGTAAATACCTTATGACATTATCCTATAAATTCATTGTACGTAAACCGATTTTACAGACAACCAATTTTTTTAAATTCCTTAATTTACAGGAGTATACAGGGTGTTTCGAACTACGGTACGAAACTAAGGAGGGTAATTTCTTCGCCTTTTTATGAAAAACAGTTCTTATAAACATATATTTGGATTTGCTTCATTTCTAAGATACAGGGCGTTAAAGTATTTAAAAAAGTCGGTATTTTTAAATATTTTAAAAACCCTTTAACTGGTTTGGATGAAATTGGGTACACCTATTTATTGTAATGTAAAAGCGCTTGTAAAGCTTTATCTAGATTAATACTATTGGGTCCAGTGGCTGCAGCTATCCACTTGTTTTTAACCATCAATATCCCAGCGTGCTAAATATAATCTTACTGTTTGTCGGCAATTAAACTATAGTATCATTTTCAGTTTAGTTAAAAGATGTTCAAATTGTATTTACATATGTCATCACTAGAGTGTACTGCACCATCTAGACAAAAATGTTAAAAACCTGCCGCATTATAGGAAAAGCAAATACACTAAAGTAGAATGCATGACAAGTTGATGGTCTATACAATACAATACAAGTAGTTAGGGATTTTTTAAGTCATTATTACCAGGCCTATTTTTTGTCATTAGCTTCATTTTCACCAGACGACTTTTTTTCCTTACAACAATTTTCCATGGTGGTAGCATACAGGGGTAGCAGAGATTAAATAATGTGGGTGTTAAATTATATAAATAATATTTAATCAACAGAAACAAAAATCAGCTGGTTAGAAGTTATTTTTCACGACATCGTTAACCATACATCAGTGGCGTAGCGTGCCTTGGAGGGGCCCCGTATCACAATGACTTAGGGGGCCCAAAAAATATATATATTTAAAGACAAAAAAAAGGTCCCCACTTTCCAAAAACATTGTTTTTTTAATTCAACATTGCTTTTTTCATTCCTTTCAAAAAAAGGGACCTACTTTCTCAATTTACCCGACAATTTTACAGTTTTTAACCACTCATTTTTGCTTACACACATTTGGGGGCCCCTATAGCCCGTATCATTGATACGGCTGATACGGCGGTAGCTACGCTCCTGCCATACATGTTGGTGTTAGGGAAACCTTAGAGTTTGTAGGACATTTTTTTTTGGTTTATTTAAATTATTATCATGAAAATTAACAGAGAAAATTTCGTTTGTAATAAATTTTTGATATCTGTCAAATCAACGCACCTAATTCTTGCTACCCCTGTAAGCTACCACCAACAGAAAATTGTTGTAAGGAAAAAAGTTGGGCGTCTCGTCAAAATGAAGCTACTCACGAAAAATTAGCTTGTTAGTAATGACTTAGAAAAATGGTCCAGGGATCCCTAACTATAGTACCTTTATTGTTTTAAAAAATACTTAAAATTAGAGAAGTTGGTACATTAACATATATTAACTTTTTTAAATGTTGCTAACTGTTAATTTGAAGGTTTAAAATTAAAATCCTAATTTTCAACGTAAAGAAAAAATATCAGTAATAAATAAAACGCATCGTTTTTACGCTTTTTTTTCCATCCCACTTATTTTGGTACATGTTAATACATCATTTTAGGCTTCAAAATTACGTATTCATGCTTATCACCCCGCACTAAATGACGACCAAACGGATCTGGTTATTGCTCGATAATTTATTCATTTCAGCAACACCACTGCGCTTAAAATGCATGGAGATTTACATAAATTAAATGATGGTATAAAGTTGGTTCAATGAAAAATTATGAGCATTTTTATAAAATGAATAAATTTTTAATATCAATGTAATCCATACTATTAGTACACATTAAAGAGTTTATTTTTGTACCGGCTGTCAAGTTATAAATTTACATCCCCTTAACTTTTTTATTTTTTGTTTTACAGAATAAATAAAAACATTAAATTATCTGGTTAATTATGTAGTATTCGAATCGGTAATCAGTTTTTATTACCCCTTAAGATATACAGGTTGCGAAAAGAGTATGCTTTTTTTTAATGAAACACCCTGTATATTATATTACCATTTAAAAGACCTTTTGAAACACCCTTGAAAATACCTCATTTAATATGTTTTTTTATTTGTTTGGGAAATATTACCCTCTAAATCTAAAGAATAATTTTTGGTGATTTTTTTAATATACTTTTTTTTTTCGTTTTATAACCACGGTATCAAACTTAAGGGGACAATTTTTTATATCTTTTTGTAAAAAAATGTTCTTATAAACATATGTCCGGACTTGCTTCATTCCTGATATACAAGGCGTTAAAGTTTTAAAAAAGTAGGTATTTTTTAAATATCCTAAAAGCCCCTTAACCTATTAGATGTTCGATACACTTATTAAATGTAGTGCGCTTGTTAAACTCCTCGATTAGGATTATTAGCTTCAGTGGTAACTCATTAGGCACCACAGCCAATATTATTTATAAAAATAAGGGTACTCTTATGAAGAAGTTTATATTTTTTTTTAGATTGGTCCGTATCTTGCTTTATTTTTGAAAAAAAAATATTTTAGGTAATTATAAAAAGTAGCCCTACACAGCATAAAAAAAATCAACATAAACGTTACGTTTTTTTTATTTATTAAAATATTTTTGGAATCTATATTTAATCCTAAGTGTCTTTTAAAAGGGTACCAATGTATATCTTCGACTGTTTTTGAGTTAATGATTCTTCATTTTTGGCTTATTTTATTTAATTAAATTAGTATATTATTATAAAATACAGGTAACAGAGACTATTACCTTATACTTTAAAATTATTGGAATTTTTATTACCTAGTAGATTATATTTCTGATTTCTAAGCATTTTTTTGCTTCAGTGGCACTCATTTTCAATTTTAAACATTAATGAATAAGTAAGCGGCCCAGTAATAGTATTTTCACACTAAAGTTTGGCCCGCAACATGTCAAAGGTTGCCCATACATGGTCTAAAGAATAATTTATTAAACAAAAAGTAAATATATTATCTACTAACAGGTAAGAATGTCAATGACTTTGAAGTGTAAGGTATTTTAAATTAATATATTTAATTCAATAATATAACCCGAAAATGTGACTGTTTAAGCGTCAATAACTCAAAAACAGTTAAGGGTAGACTTATAATACCGTCAGTGAAATAAATAAAGTGAAATAATAAATAGGGTATTCCATTTAGAAAACGCAACATGTATGGCGTAAGGGTTTTGTTCTTTATTACGATTTTAAAATTATCCGAGCTAAAATACATCAATTGGCTATCTTCAATTTCATAAAAAATAAGGAAAAGTCAGATAATATGACGTGTAAAATGCCCTGTACATCTACATTAAATATAGTACTTAAAACCGCTTTTAACCTTGTGATAAAAATAAACTTATATTTTATACAGGTTTCCATAAAAAAAAGTCTAAATTAAATCTGTTTCTAAGCGATAAATACTTAAATTATTTATTATTGACTTATGATTACGTTAGTGATGGGTAAATACAAATACATGTTGAAATCATTTTTCTAAAATGTTTTATTTATTTTAATTTATAAATAAGTGGCATTTCAAGATTTGGTTATTAAATAAATTGATTTTATTAACTCCTACACAGTGTCTTCGTTTTAAAATGACTTTTTTTATGTTTTCGAAACAGTTTATTCTAAAATGTATCTTTATAAGTTAATGTTATGTTTTGCACGACCTGTTTTATGAAAGTAGTGATCAAAAATTTATATTGATTTATCTTCTAGAACTAAACCTACATTGCATCTCTAGATGTAAACACCATTAATCTTGTAACTAGATGCTAACAAATATATTAACACGTTATGCGAGACAAACAAATATTCAACGAATCTAAATGGAAAATGCAAATTTTATTTACTCAATAATTCTTCATATAAAGTTGTAGCTACGAAATGGACAAGTTTAGTTTACTAAACAAATTTTAAATAAGTATGGAGTAATAAAATTGTTATATAAAGATTTAATTATGTTTTTCAGAACATTTTTCACCATCTTTTATACAAAGAAATCACCAGAATAAATTTAAACCTAGTTAACTCTGACAGTATTACAGACAACAATTAAAATAAAGATATTTAAAACTTCACCCTGTAAAGTAGATTTCATCGATCAATTCTTTTGTCGCCAAATCTATTGAAGTTGCTTAAATACATAAATTTATATTGCTTTAAAAATGCAACTTGTGAATAGAAACATGCATCACAAATTACTTTCTAAAATAAGCACAGAATACTTATTCTGTGAAATAAGTACAATCAACTAAAAAAGCAGGTTATCAAATGTTACACTAACTTACTAAAACTACAAAAGCTAATTTAAAACACTAATGTACAGTTTTACAATATATGGTTGCCATCACCCTTGGTTAATTATTTTGGAAACACCAATCACATTTCGGTATTTCGTTGTTTTAACAAACATATTTACTCTTGGTTTTAACAAACCTATGGTTAGTATTAACCATATATTTTGATACCCGAATCCGGCCTTGTGTGTTGGAAAGTACGAACGTGGCAAAAGAAATAATTCACATCATTGCCTAATGCACGAACAGTCTTCCATCTCCTTTTAAGTACAGCTAATAGATAAAGACAGATACTGACCGTTCAATTTTCCTTTCACGAAGAAACGAATAATGTACTCTTTCCGCGATCTTCGAGTAGTGCGGTTCATGTTTACGTAGAGGTCTACATAGACTTCCGGGTAGGCGATTGAAGGCATCGTACGAGCGTGGCTGTACCCTTGGGGATCGAGAAAAGATTCACGCTAAATTGGGGCTTCTTTCTTCTGGGGCTAAGCGCTGTGAGTGAAGATTCCTAAAGCCTGAAGTTTTTGCGTTTTGGTGTTGAACACATGGTGTCCTCGTATGGTCGAGGAGGTGCGCACGCCTGCGGAAATACGTCAGGAATGAAAGTGACGGTTATGCGCGATACCAGTAGCAGCCGCTGGCTAGATAGTCGCAATTTATGCATTGCATCGAAGAAAAACAATAAGTATTAACAATTAAAAAGTGAAAAGCTCGGGAGCCACCAGGGGCACAGGCCCGACTTACTGGAGACTCCCACCCAGAATACAACCCCTCTCACAGAGGGACGTACTGGCAATTGGACCTTCGGGGACCTACGTCACAAACAAAGAAACAACAACAACAAACGAATAATGTGTCAGATGTCTGGTATAAAAGGTGTATTAAGGCCGTTTACAGGATCCGTTTAGTTATCATTATTCCCTTATAATTTTAATAAGTACAATAAATAAATTGTGATTCTTGGACATTGTGACTCATTATACATCGTATCCAAAAATATGAGGGCAATTTTTTAATTTCATATTTAGAACACATAAAAATAATGTATGGTATAATAAAATACTTTTTAATAAGAATAATACCAGTTATGACTCCTTAAAATTGTATTCCTGTAAAACATTTGCTTTTATTAGTTCACCAGGGGCGGAATAACCCTTACACAATAGTGTTAATTATTTTTAAATTTAATATAATAAGGGAATATAAAAAAAATTACCCTTGTTCGATTTTGATAAAGTGAAGAGTTTTCGAGAAAAACAACATTTTGTGATTAAATTGGGTTCTATTTATTAATTTTGTTTGTCGGTTCGACATAGCCTGCCTTTTATGTAATGCATTCTTTGGCTTTAATTATCGAAGATTATGGGACCCTCCACAATGCTGCAACATATTTTTTTAATCCCGCGTAAATAACGAAAATCCTTTTTTATAAGTTTTTTAATACCATTTGCAACAGAATAACCTAATGTTTTTAGATGTCCGTACCAAATAAAACCGGTTTTTATCGAAAACGCTTTAATTTATAAACAACTAACACCTTTTTTAGGTTAAGGATTTAGGCTACCCAAAAATACCTACCTCATTTCTTTATTATACAGGGTGTAAAAATAATTAACACTATTGTGTAAAGGTTAGGCCGCCCCTGGCAAACTAATGAAGGCAAATGTTTTAAAAGGATACCATTTTAAAGAGTTCCTACGTGTATTTATCATTTTAAACAATTATTTCATTATACCAAGAACTATGAATGTTATTCAAGAAAGAACTATTTTTAGCTGCTTCCTTTAAGGACACATATCTCTGTGAAGAGGAGCTTTACGAAAAAAATAGGAACTTGTCACATTATTTTTACGTGTTCTATTGTCACATTATTTTTACGTGTTCTATATGTACCTGAGAGATTGCCACATATTATTGGACACCCTGTATGCACAATATATTTACTAGAATTTATGAGCGAAGCAAAACACCTCTATTTACACATAGGAATTATAAAGAATGAAACAAAACCAATAGGTCTTTATATCAGTTTTAAGTCTCTGTTTCCTTTCTTTTCTTTTATTTTACACACAGGAAAAACTGATAGTTTGACTGAAACTGAACTGAAATTGGATATGATGATATGAAGGGATTTTATTCCGGTCAAATATGGATAAAATGTGGTATTACTGATTTGCCTATAACACTTTTTTATTTAATTGTTTAAAAAAAACAATAGTTTTTGCGTAAATATATTAAATGTTAATGAATAAATGTTTAATAATTTTTTAGCAAGTTAAAGAATAATTTAAACTAATCTGCGGTGCATTCAATTTGAAAAAACAATTTAAATATCAATGGCTTCAACTATACTTTTATAAATTTTATTCTTAAATATTAGGACTTGGGCAAATAAAAGACCTTTTTGTACAAAAAATAATGGAAGATTTTTTTACATTTCTAATTTATAAAATTAATATATTTACTATTTTCTCTTCCAGGTCATTTTTATTCTTGGGAGAGAAAAGGACGATTCTCCTGGAGGTATAGTAACGGGCAGCTTAGGAGTGACGCATCGATCTATCGTAATCGAGTGGCGTGACGAGTGGGACCAGCGGATGCGCAGATTCCGTCGCAGATCACGAAAATGCAAGTAAAGAAAAGCGAAAATGTAGAGGAGTTGCGCGCCAACGGTTTCACTGTGATTTAATTTACATTTAGTTTGCTAGTCCAAATTAATTAGGGGCATTAGGTATTTGTTTACTTTAAATACTTAAAATTTTACAGTGGCTAGGGTTTCTGTGTAACTATACAGGTTAATTCACGATGAGTGTCTTATTAAAAGATATCAGAAAATATTAAAGATACATTGTTTAAATTTTGGCGCTAGATGCAGATGATATCGATCTTTATATGAAAAATATATAACGTTTCTCGGACTTCCGGTTATACCGGCATTGCGTATTAAATTTCTTTTTTAAATGGAACTAATGTCGATAAGTATATTATTACATTTTCAAATTTTGCACGAGATTCTAAACATATTTTGTGTACCATGTGCAAATTTTTTTATATAAAACATCCTTTTATATTAGGTTTGATTAAAAGTTCTTGTTTAACACAACCCAATTTAGCCAAGTTTAATAAGTTAAGTTTAAAAACAAACATTAGTAAGGGGCGTTTAAAAACTAAAATTTAAAATAAAATTGATAAAACTACCAAAATTCAATTTTTGTTGAATATTAAAGTTTCCTTTTTTTTAAAGGAAAAATTAATAAACATTTAATGTGTTAAAAACGTTTAGAATTAGGTTATAGGACATGTTACACAAAATATTCTTGGAATCCCGCCCACAATCCAAAAATGGAAGAATATGTAGGGTGTTCTTAAAATAGGCAAACTGTTAAGCTTTTTGGTATAACTAGAAGTCCCAGAAATTTAAGGTATTTGCCATATAAAGATTAATTTCATCTTAATCTAGCGCCAAAATTTAATGAGTGTATTCTTCGTAGGTTCTAAGATCTTTTAATAGAACACACACCGTGAATAGCCCTGTTCACTAATTTTTAAACTTTTTTAATTCTACTTAAAAGCCCAGTTAAGAGCCAGAGTTCCTCTAAACGCGTCTCCATACAAATGAAAAGCGGTTTAGCGTATCTAAAAAATACACTAAAAACGTCATAACGCTTATCAAAATATCCGAAATGCCCCTATATAATTTTAATCAGTGTTTTATTTTATATTCAGTATTTTAAAAAAATATATTTAATTTATGAGGCCCTCGTTACTTACCATTTTATAATAAATGCACTGTACCAAATGCATTAATACGTCTCATTCTCTTAGTTTAAATTATAATTTTATATTTTGTACATATGTTTTTATTACATACAGCAGCTGCATTATAGTGATTTGTATAATTTATTTATTTCTTGAATGTACTTTTGTGTGTGAATGACTAATAAGAGTAATATGAGTATGTTATAAATAATATTATTACATACAAACTAAAAATATTTCTTAGCTCAAAAAAAGGTAGCTATTTTAACTGTCAGTTGCTTTTAGAAGGATAAGTCGCTAACTGTTAACCTTGGTTTGTACCATAATTGGATGGTTTTAATTCATTTCCTATTATCGTGAGAGTTTTAGGAGAAAATTAATCTACTACTTTGTAAAATGAAATATCATAATAAAGCTTAATTTTTGAAACTCTGCAATGGTTTACGGTAATAAAATGAAACAGTTATAATTGCCCTTCTAATATAACTTTAATTACCCGGGTTTAGTTACTTGCACTTTCGACATTTCTTTCGGTAAAACAAATATACAGTGCTTGTCTAAAGTCAGGACCCGCCTCATAACTTTTGAATTGTTTGGAAATTTTTCATGAAAATTTGAGGACTTTGATAAGACAATAAAAACCAAATTTTAGGCTAGAAATGAAAGATATAAATGTCAAACTGACAGATGGGCGACCTATTGAAAAGAAAAATTAAATGGATAGGTGGGTCTTGTGCCACATCATTTTAAAGCTCCTGACAAATTCTTTATAACCCCAGAATATAAAGTGAACACCTTTACTTCCCAAAACATGGCAGTACTTTGAAAATTACCTGAATGCCTGTTTTGGATATTCATATCTCTTAAACTAATAAAGGTAGATATAGGTACCTATTGCGGTATTTTCCTAAAGTCTTTTAGATGTCTTTTTATTGGTGATATGGTATACAGATGCGTCATTAAAAAATCTATACTTTTGTCCTACCTTGTATAGTACCACCAATATTACCATTAAATAAATCCCTAAAAGAGCTTTAAAAAAATACCACATTAAGTGTATCTAACTTTTTGTATTAGAAAATACGGTCATCTAAGTTAGGTGTTCAGGTAATTTTCAAAGTACCGCCATTTTGTAGCAGGTTAAGGTATTGACTTTATATTCTGGGGTTATAAAATACTCGTCAGGAGCTTTAAAATGATGTGCCACAAGACCCTTCTTTCCATTTCTTATTTGTTTTCAAAATGTCGCCCAGCTGTCAGTTTCACATTTATATCTGTCATTTTTTGTCTAGAATTTGGTTTCATGTTGTCTCACTAAAGTTCTCAAATTTTCATGAAAAACTACCAAACAATTCAAAGTTAGGAGTGGTCCTGAATGTAGACAAGCACTGTATAAATTAAAATGGAATGTCCCATGTCATTTTCAATTTTTATTTTTAATATTCTACCAGTTGTAAGAAGTTTTAAATGTCTACTTCTGAAGCTGATTAATTCAAATTATTTTATATATTTAATTTATAATAATTTTTTAATATTCAAAATAAGATGTCAAAGGGCAGCTCTTTGGATTAATTTAAAAATAGGTATAATAACCTCCCCAAATACATTATTTAAAAACAAAATTTAAGTGGTTATTTTTTAGCTAACTATAAAAATATTTTTATATAAGAATAAAAATTTCACAACTTAACACGGTTTCATATGCACATGAATTAACATTTTATATTAATAATTATTATTATTGTTATTATTACTGTGCTATTGTTATTTAACCCTTCCCCGTTTTAATTTCGTTAAAAAATAAAACAAAATAAAACAAATCTCTTCAACAACAAAAAATGAAATATCGTTGATCCAATAAATACACAGTTTAATTTCTCAAAATAATTAAAAGTGTATGATGGAGACATTTAAAACACTGTTACAAAATATTTACTAAATATATTAATTGCCACAGTAGGAGTAAAATGTCTAACCAGCACTTTTTTATATTTTCTCACACTTTGACCGTAGTTCCCAAGTATTATGTCAAGCCGAAAGAAAAATATTGCAAAGTGATATAACTTTACTATGTTATTTAGGGTATATTTTAAGTATAAATTTTAGATCATGTATTTTTTGTATTTATTTATAAATTTAGGTAGGAATATTTTAATATATACTTTATGTGTGAATGGGGATGAATGATACTTGAGACTGTACAGTATTACACATAATTTGCTAACAAAATATTCCATAATCTGTTACAATTTACTTAAATTGTAAACATTTGTGTATGATTAACTAGTTCCTAGAGGCTATAATTAATCTAAATGTTAATATTATATACCATAGTACTATTTAAAATAACAAACATACATGTTCGTTGGTCTGTTTAATGGATAATCATATGGAAATCGCATTCTTAACAGCAAGAGGTGTTTTAAATTATTCGAAATAATAATTTGATAATAATGATTTATACAGTATTAATTAAACAAAAAAAAACATTAGAAAATTCGGCATTGTCTAAATTTTCAAATGCAATCATTAGGTATTAATTTGTTTCAGTGCTAAACGAAATATATTATAAAATATGGACTTTGCTCAAAAGAAAAGAACCGTTATTTTTAAAAATTGCAAATAATTTGGTTTAAAAGTAATTTGTAAATATGCAATCTTATTTGTTTACAAAAAAAAGGAATTTTTCTTTTTTTTATATACAATAACGGTTAAAATATAAGTTTGCACATTAGTGCGTTCTTATATCGAAATAATATATGTAAAGGAAGCTTGAGAATTGTCATAATAGCAAAAGTTCAAGGACACGCTTTGTTGTTTTTAATATACAAGTTTGCATATTTAAAGACTATTTATAATCCCTAATATTTTTTCTTCGTTCTTCTGTAAAAATAAAACTACTTTCCTCTTGAGTAAAATTAATATTTTATAAGTACACCACTAAAACAAAAAGATATCTGATAATTACATTTTATGTTTTAGCCTTTGCAGAACTTTTCATAAACAATCATTTTTTATAGAAAAAGTAACAATACAAAAGTTTTTTAGTTGGTGAGTCATGTATAACCAGTACTTTTAATGGGTGAAACGCTCTGACTTTTTTGGTAATCGTACTTTACACAAATAAAAAATACTTTTACTAAGGTTGTTTGAAAAAATACTTTATCAGCTCATTAGGATTTTCCTTCATGTCATTAATAAAACTTTACCAAAAAACTAAATTTTAGAAAAAAGATTTTATTATTTTTTGAAAAAATTTAAAATTAACTCTTTAAAACGGCATATTTGTTATTTTAAATAAAACTTTAACTGAATAGAAATTAGTGTTTGGTGTTTACATATTAGACTATAAACGTGTTGTAGCAATATCATGCTCTCATATATCTGCAATTAAAAGACTATAATACTATAATAAATTTAGTCTCATCTCCTATATATAAATATCAATCAAGTTTTCCAAAATGTAATTATTATAAGGTAAAAGTCAATTCATATTAAATCCGCTGAGCAACACCAGATCTTATTTTATTAACCATTTATTTAAATAAGTAATTGGTATCTATTTAATATTTTTTATAAGTTCTGTATCAGTGACTAAGCAAAACATGGTAGTAAATAGCAAAATAATATTCATATAATAATATGTTCTTTATGATAACCAAATCATATTGGACTTTTAATTATATAGGACCCGTTTTGCACTGGGTCTAAAATTTGTCTAAAAATATACTTTTTTCTTTTAAACAATAAACTGCATATTTCTAGTTTTACTTTCAATGATGATTTGTGTATTATGTAGGAAGAGCGATACATTTTCATGCGATGGTAGAGTCTGCTGGGCGAGGCGTTAACCGAGGCTATCAACCACTAAATGTGCGTCCAGATTTGAATTACGATCTGCAACCGTACCTCGGCGCGAACCACTACGACATTCCCGTTAGATTAGAATACAACGACCTGCAACTGTACATACCTGAACGACGGAGCGAACACCGTCGCGAACAAGATAAGTGTAGCGGCTCAAGGTTGGCCCCGATCGACGACAGCTTGTCGGTAAATTAACATCTAAAGAATTTTTTCGTTCGACACGTTCACTCCGACGTCCAGACATGTAATGTTTGCAGGTCGTTGTATACAAATCAAGACAGGGCTGTCGTAGTGGTCGTAGCTTCATATGATTTGAAATAAGAATAATTTTAGATATTGTCAAAAATAAATATACAATTTGTCCGCTAATTATTGGTACATAGAAAAATGGCAGATTTATTTTGCTAAAATATTAAGATTTAACTATAAACATACCTATATCAAAAAGTTGATAATACAGAAGATACAGGGGCTGAAAGTCAAAAAGGTTTTTTTTATTTTAATTTGATAATTTTTAATACGGTTTGAATATTTTATTAGCACTTGGTATCTAGGAAATTCTTATAAAGTATACCTTTTCTGTATGGAAAGCACTTTACTGGTTTATTTAGATGGTATATACAGAGTTGCACAAAAAAATTGGGACGTTTTAGAGAAATTTAAATAGTGTACCTAGTGCCCTCTAGTTTACACATAAAAATGTATATCAGAGCTAGATAACTCAAGTAAGAAAACCCTAGATACCGAGTTTTATTAAAATATTTACACGACACCCTGTATATTTTTATTATCAATTTTTGTATATACGTATGTTTAGTAAGATCCTAATATTTTGGCATAATATTTTTGTGTTTTTTGTATCATTAATTACCGGACACCCTGTATAATAATTATGCTGTTTTTCTACTATTCTGTGACATAATAGAAGAAAGGGAAAATAAAATTGAGAAGTTTTGTTTAGTGGATTAATAGAAAAATATTTGCTTAGAATATTTTCTTTTCCAATTTTAAAAATTCATTTTACTACCTAATAATTAGGATTAGAAAATGTTGCATGATGCTACCGAAAATATAATATAAAAATGATATTTTAAGAAACTTTCATGTTATTAGACATAAAAACTAAAATTTAGTCACAAATATAATATTGTCAACATTAATTGTAAATTTTTGTGTACCTAATTAAATATTGTGTAATAAAAATAAACTATTTAAAAGAGTTTTGTATATTATTTTTCCTTACATAAACTGGCCACAATTTTTAAATTGTTATATTAGCGGTTCTAGCTTACAAGCGCCTTTGCATGCATTTTACTCAGAAAATGTATTATAAACATTCTGAAGAAAGTACGAAACAGGTCATTGTGACAATGCCCATATAACATTTTTTGCCGGCGTTGTAAATTTAATTTACTGGCATTGCCAACACTCTTTAATGGCAAGGCATTGGCAAAAAGGTATCAAAAAGACGCGAAAGTGGGCAATTGGCCGTTATTAGGCCATGTGTTGCAGATAATGTGATGGCATCCGTCATTAATAATTTATGCCAAAAAATGCGTTTACGATGATGGCATCCATCATTAATAAGTTATTGCCAAAAAAATGCGTTTAGGATAATGGCATTTATCATTAAATAAGTATTGCAAGTTTTATAAGTTGAATGTCCCAAAAGTTAAATAACATATTTAGAATTTTGTAATCGAAAAAATGAGAAAAAAGGAAGGAAAACTTTATCAATAAAAAAATTACATAATATAAATTTTTATACCGTAACAATAAACCAAAAAAAAAATTAAAACTATGTAATAAAATTAAAAAAGATAGTAAATCAAAAGAAAACACTTTAAAATAGTAAGTATTTTAGGGACACTTACACTCAATTTTCAGATCCAAAACATAGGGAGAAATATTTTAAATGAGTTAAATGTCAAAAATAAAAAAACTATTAAATATATATAATTTTTTTATTAACACGTCTTTAAAACTTTTAATAAGGCAACTCCCTGATTTCATATAATGTTTTTAGGTAACTACAAATTTAAAAGGTTTTAAACAAAATGTTTACAGCTCCTAACAGTCTACTTGAATAACCCGCCTTCTTGACTAGTCATCACCAATTAATTACACAACACACACTAATTAGGTAATGAATACACTTAATTATGTCTACTAAAAACTCTTTTCTTTAAAAAAGAAACTAAAAAGCCACAAAACCACGTAGAAAATAATTGCACAAAGCGGCCAAACAAAAGCAAGGTTGCCTCATCTGTCAAATTGTCAAATCTTGTATTTCGGCTAAGCGGGAAATTTGAATTTATCACCTTCGGTCGAAATCGTCAGAAATTATCCTAGCTAATTTTAACATCATTTTATTTTTATTCTCTCAAAAATACATAATAAACATTTTGTTTGACTTAATTTTTATTTGCATGATTTGTATTAATAAAATGTTAGGAAAAGGCCATTTTCTTTAAATTATGTAAAAACACATAAAATAATCTTGTTTAGCCGCCATTATAAATAAAACAGATTAAAAAAATTGCTCTAATGTTAGTTAAATACCAATGTTAATAATATGGTTTGAAAAGTATGAATATGCGTTGAATGTTTGCCTTCAAAAATCCAATATTTATTTGCCTGCAACAAAAAGGCATGCTTTATTTAATCAGGATTGGTATGGCGCCATTTTTGTATGCTTGCCGGCAATTCGCCTGCATGTAAAATTTATTGGCAATTGAGTGTTTATTTAGGGTTAACTTTTTAATGCGCATTAGATGTTGGCATAATATTGCCACCAATTGCCAATGCTTTACCATCAATGCCAATATGAAAAATGTATATTGCCGGCAAATAGTGTTTGCTGGGTGGTTAAAATGAAAAAACAAAAACAAAACACAATAATAAAAAACATTTATTAGCAAACTTAAAAAGCATAAAAATGAAACAATAAATTATTAAACTTCTATATCAAGTTCTTTAGGCTCTTTTAAATGTGCGGACGTATTTACCACCTTTGCTGTTTGTTGAAACCTGAAAAAAAAGCATTAAACTTTTAATTTAAAAATAAGGTAAAATAGGAAAACTAAGACGCATTGGTTATATTAGTTACCCTAAGGAATAATCTTAATAAAACTATCAAAGAACAAAATATATTATACCGATAAAAAAATAGTTCGTAAACACCTAGACTTTGTTATCTTATTTTGCGGGCATATATTTATTGGTCTACTAAAATATTTTTAATGTTTTAGTCTTTTTTCGCGGTTTATACACTATTCTGGAAAATGAATAATTATTTTTTTGCAAATTTCTAGCATTTAAAGAAGTTATTTAAAAGTACTGCTGCTGGCTGATTTGCGCCAGAATTAGGAGAAGGACAAAGTAATTTTTACGTATTATGTTGGGATCTTATTAGGTAAGGGTCGAAAATGGCCAAGAATATAAAGCTAGAGGTCCAGAACCAGCAAAGCATAAGGGTCACTGCTCACAAGCGCTCAGGTCTCGGTTCGCTCACAATCCACTCAAGTTATATAATATAATATTTTTACATGCACTTTACTGTTCACACTCCGCTCACGGTACGCTTACGGGCGGATCATTCATTTAACAGGCATGTAAGATCGTGAAGGACCAGGAGCGTACCGAGATCTAAGCGCCTAGTGTGCAGTGATCCTTAAGATTTCTTTAGTTCGACTCTTGCCATTGCAAAAGGATGGTTTTAAAAAGACGGCCGGGTAGTTGAAAGGCGTTCAATATATCCTAAAATAACGTATTTTTATTTGTTTTACCGTCCTTAATGGTGATGTCATTAACTTCTATACAACAATGCTACCGACTGCATTATTGCTGACAGACTTTTGTGAGATCATAAATGAATGTGAAGTATTTTTCTGGCTCTTATTTGTGTATGCATAAGAACCAAGGACCGACAAAATAGATGTCATATATCTCACAAAATACGAAATCCATAGCAGATAAGGTATTTCATTATGGCTGTAAGGATATGAGGTTTATGTAAAATCATAAAATATCACACTCTTTCATATTTTGAGACGATCACAAACCTCCAATTATTTTTAATAACCTGCTTTTTTAGTTAAAGTTTACAGTTTTCTAAAAACATTATTATGAAAGGAGTTTTTGGCAAAGAGGAAAAGGCTTTGATTTGACCGTCTGACTAAAAAAATGGAGGAGAAACTGTTACGGTTAGTTTGAAAACAAACTGTAGCTCTTGCTTTTGTCGTCCCCGAATTTTAGGTTTGACTATACATGCCGAAGATTGCATAGTAATCGATGTGTTAATTACTAATACTTACGGACGTAACGCCACTGTCTGTAAAGGTCAGGACTTTTTGTTCAGTAACAGATCCATCGGGGGTAAGTTTTGATTTAAAGGTGATAACATCTCCATTTTGACTGGTGGTTGTCTACAATTTTTATAAAGTTATTTTTAAAGCCTTTGTACAAATATAAACAAATAATTAAATACTAAAATCTACAAACAGCGTGTCTACTTAAGTTCGCACCACATGGGAAACTTTTTATTATTGATTTTATAAAAAAATCCTTTAAAAAAGTCTAAAACCCTAAATGCAATAATAAGATAATAATTTTTTCTATTGTTTATGAGGCTTTCTCAAAAAATATAAATTTTGTTGAAAAGGAAAGTACTGTTATTTTTGACAATATTGAAAATTGTTATAAAGAAAAAAACGTTAAGAATTAAAAACACTTTTTAATTATTCAAGCCCGTTCATTTACAAAAAAATATATATATTTTTATTCGACAACGATGATTTTTTTTTTTTTTTGATAAAAATAAAAAGTTAAAAAGTAAGATACATTTAGTATTTAGGGTGACTTTCCATAAAAACTACAAGACTTATTTTAAAACATAATACTTATTATATAGATAATTTAAAATACATTAAGATGAGGTATCACTTTACGCCCTTTCCCATTTAACCTTTTTGACGTTTGTGTTGGTCGGGGAAACGGGGATAATCCTGAACAAGTTAATGACACAAAAATGTTTCTCACCTTAAAAGAAAATAATTGACATGTTTCAGGATTTTTTATAAATGTTAAATAACGGAATTATACGGGATCACTCGTTTTAATTGGAATGCACTGTATGTTTGCTTACCCATGCTTTGTGGTCACCAGTAAGTTCATGTTCAACCTCTTTGTTAAAGGGGTAAGTTACTAGTTTACCAAGGTAGGAAACTGTAACTTGATTTGCGTCGGCACCGGAAATAATAAGGGGTGAATTAGCATTTAAAAGTTTTTCTTGTAGCTCACCCTTGACACCTGAAAACAAACGAGTTTTATTTACATTTATTTTAAGTTGTACAGGGTGTTCGGATTTTGTCCCAATACGCGCATTTAGTGCTGACGTCACGACGTAGACAAGAATCCAAACAATAGGTTCTTATTATGTAAAATCGTGCTTAAAGCTAAAATAAAGCAGTGTATGTGAGTTTTTGTATATTTTAAAGTGTTTATGGCTAGTGTAGGCTATTTGTGACACTGTGAATCTAAATTTTCGTAATTATTTGTGATATTTATTATACGTAGTTATATTACCTAACCTAACTATGTGAACAAAAGTATAATTTTTACGAACTTCAATCGATAATATTAATGCTGAAAGGTTCCTCGTAATCCATTTTGATAAAACTTATATAAAATATCTAAAATAGTGCCACTAATGTAACAAAAATAAAAATAAAGTATATTTTTAATATAAATCTTTGTTTGTTTGGATTCCATATAAAGCCTTTAAGATATAACTCTAGAGTCAGCCTTTATGGCAGTGTGAAAAAGCGTATGAGAAAGAAGAAAAAAGACTGCCTCTAATAGGTATGTTCTTGGAGGTTAGAAAAACGTCAACGTCGTGTTACGTCACATTAAATGCCTGTAATTGCTGTGGATTCCTTTTATGCTTCAGAACCGCCCAGAACGACACCATAAGTGTTCTTTTTACAATTTTTTGACATTTTTTCATGTTGTAGAACCGTTCTTGACACTATTGACAGTTCAGAGAACGGTTCAGAACTAAGTTTATTTTTTGGATATAAAGTCTATATTATGACCCACTGTGCAATATTCATTTTTAAAATTAAAAACATCAATTTATGGTCTAAAATTAAAAAAAAAAAACAAAAGGTGTTATATAAATTAATAACTAATATAAATTTAAAAATGTATTATTTTTTATAATTTAAATAATAGAAAATATTCAGGGTATTCCAAAAGAAAAGTTATATGTTTGATCTATATCTAAAGAAATTTAAAATTAAAAATAAAACTATCTACGCCACTAGATTCTACGTAAAAATATCTACCAATATCCGTTTTTACTTTTGTTTGTAAGTTATAAGACAACAAATATACGAGGGGGTCCAAAAATGGAAAAAATAAATTTGGCCCTGTATGTCAAAAACTAAGAGGGCTATGAAAAATCTTTTAGTATCATCTTTCGTTTTATTAAAAAGTAGCAACAGTTCGCGGAAACCGCAAGTCTCTCTCTCCAATAATAACCGAGATTGCAACGAAATCCGGACACCCTGTACACTGTAACCAATTATACATATTTTTAAAAATATTGTTTTCTAAATATACTGGTACATAGACATTTTCTTTCCCCCATTATCATTAGTAAGCGGTTTTAAGTTTCTAGAAGAATATATTTATTAACATGAAAAAATGTTTTAGATATTGTGGTGGTAGATTTTTTTATTAAAAAACATTATTTATAGTAGTACCCAGTTAAGACTCCTTTAATGTTTTAAATATTTCTAAATTCTTTGCATAAGAACGAGAAGCACATGTATAATAAGATATATATCCATAATCCTTATTACAGTAGTGGTAGATTTTTTTATTAAAAATTATTATTTATAGCAGTACCCAGTTAAGACTCCTTTAATGTTTTAAATATTGCTAAATTTTTTGCATAAGAACGAAAAGCGCATGTATAATAAGATACATATCCATAATCCTTATTACAGTAGATATTATAACTTTAGACATATTAATTTTATAAAAGGTAAAGATTATACCAATAAATAATAATATTTTATTAAAGAAAAATTACCAAGCATTCTACTTAAAACAATTTTTTGTTAGGTTCTTAGTTAAAAGTTCCTTACACTTTTACTCACTATGATCATATCTGCATTAACATTACAGTCTAGCATTTGAATGGGAAGCGAACTTCATCCATTTATTTGGATAAAAAATTGTTTAATATCAAATATATAGTATTAAAAAAAAGGTACCGGTAACTAACTGACTTACCAAGTGACTCTAAGTATTCCTTATAATTTTCTGAGGATACGGATTGGTAAGTTCCATTGATTTGAACCATGTTGAAGCAGTTTTTTTTAATATGTGCAAATGTGCAAAATATAGTCGACTAATTATTACACCTAGAAAACGGAGTCTTTTATATGTGTTGCTACACCTTTTTATCTTAATTGAATTTCAAGATGTTCTTAATTTTATCTCAGTATCTTTTTTAAAACTCATAATGTATTTGGAATCAACATGCCGGTATTTAAAAAGCACATAAATAAATAGTGTTGCATCTCGTTGCATGTTAACTTTTATTTACTCATCCTATGTAAATTATGTATACATTTCCTTAAAATTAATAATCTAAGATTTAAATAGAAACCGACCTTCGGCCAA
This sequence comes from Listronotus bonariensis, assembly GCA_014170235.1. NCBI lineage: Eukaryota > Metazoa > Arthropoda > Insecta > Coleoptera > Curculionidae > Listronotus > Listronotus bonariensis. The sequence goes on from JACEGR010002356.1 coordinate 76,763, forward strand.
CTGTTTATATATGATTAATTAAAAATAAAACTAAATTTTTGAGTCACCGTGTCTATTGCAAATTTTTTCTTTTTTATTCTACAGGACGGTACTACCATATTACTAAATTTTTTATGAAATTCTTATAATAGAAAATTATTGCAAGTTGCCTTATTAAGCTTGGGAATTATTAAAACCGGCCTTATTTAAATATTGTGCTTGTACGCATAATATAGAGTTATTGCAAATCATGTTGACAGTACCATTAACTTAAAAAAAAGGGAAAAAAATTTTAGTACTTTTTCTTTATTGCTTTGTGTTGTAGGGTTTTTGGATTAAAAACCCCTCTTTTTCTCATTAATAATTACCTTTGTCCAGGTGTGCCATATTATTTTTATGTGTTTTATAGGAGGTCCAAAGATTGCCCACATATTCTGGAACACCTTGTATATTTTTAAGAGTTTATTTTGTTAAAACCTTGTATAATTACTCTCTTATCAACTCTTAATAATAGGGAAAAATGATATGTCGTAGGCAAATGGTACTTTTAGGTAAATAGCTTTTTCTAGGGTAACGCTATTAGCCTGGACAAAAAGTGTTTTTTAATTTTTAAATGGTAATTGCCTAGTCAAATGCTATTTGACCAGTAAATCAGCATTTGAACTCATTTGCCTAAGCAATTTTTAGACAAATGAAGAGAAATATTTTTAATAAAAGAATTTGCTCCAATTTCTTTAAATAATATTTATTATAAGAGAGGAAAAAACTGCTTTTAAAATGTAAACATACAATCTAAACAAACGATGTACAATAATAATAATGTTGACAACAAACTACAAAATTTTTAATAATTTTATAAATTATTTGTTTTGGTTAGTTCTGGTTAGTTCCGATTAGTTCTGCAGAAAGCACACTGGACGCCTAATATATTTATCAAATATATAAGTCATTGGTCCAGGCTAAAAGCATTTGCCTAGACAGAAGCCATTCTCCTAAGATAACTATTTGACTGCGACATATATTGGTATTAATAATAAATGTAACGGGCAATTTAATAATGGCCGGTCTGTATTCATAATGCCCGACTTAATTGGGCAATGCGATTTAAACAGCATGATAAATAATTTTTCCCGGCCATTATGAATAATGCCCACCCTATCTTGAAAAAAGTAATAAAATAGGAAAGCTGTAATGTTTTTTTTTACTATTTAATAATAACCAAAACACCCCTGGCCCATGTTGCCGTATCGGCAATTTTAGTGACATAGCCTTGCAAGTAGGGAATAATTCATACTGCCCAGTCCAAGTGATAAATTTAAGCTAGGCACTGACTTATTTTATGGACCACGGTCCGTATGGCATTATTATTAATGGCTGGTCCGTCCTTATTAATAATGCCCATTTAATCAAGTTGCCCGTAACATATGTATACATGTATACAGTAGGTACCTATGTATAATTTGAGAATTGAAACTTAGAACGCCACCAAACCTATTACCAAAAATTTAGATCTGTTTAGTGTAAAAAGTATAATTTTCTTCGCAAATATAATATTTTGTTAAATAAAAATAAGGCAGCACTTTAAAAGTTTGTAGTAAAAGGTAAAAATTTATTAATAAAAATTTTGAAGATTATATCTAAAGAGTAAGAGGTATGCAAAGGTTAAAAGCATATACTTTTTATCGCATTTTTTTTAAATATTAATAAATAAATTATATGACTCAAATTTAAGGTGCAAATTGTTTGGAACCTTGATTTTTATTTACGTGTATGTGTATTATTTGTCCTCTTGACGGTCTATTATACGTTAAATCACTTATACAGCGTATCTTCGGAAGTTCTTACGAAATCGAAATCTTTTAATTATTACCTTTACAAAACCAGTGCATCTTTATAAAAATCCTGCCCTATAAAAATACATTTTCACAAAAATATTTGTATGTTAAGTTTTCGGGGGCTAAAAAGACCTGTTTTCAAATTAAAATACAGGGTATTTTCCAACTACGGTACGAAACTTTAAAGGATGAATTTTTAATTCTTAATCATTTTATAAAGAAACGTTTCTATAAACATACACAAAAATTTACGACACTTAAAACTATCTCTAATCTACATTAAAAGTCAGTGGCTCTTTTCTCTCAATATCTCAATAATATAACCTGCGGTGCCCACTGGGACGCCACTAGACCCAGTAAAGTCAATCTAGTTAAAGCTTTACAAACGCTTTATTACATTAAACAAATGTACCAAATTTTAGCTAAATCGGTTTGAAGGTATTTAAGATAGATATTTATAAAATACCGACTTTTAAAAACTTAACGCCCTGTATCTTAAAAACAAACCAACTCCAAAGATTTGTTTATACGAACTTTTTTCATAAAATAATATAAGACTTTTTAGGATTTTGTCCGTTGATATAAAATACTCTGTATAATAATTTAAAATCAAGTTTTTTTAAGCCTTCCTGTACATCACACTTACAGTTATTTTTGTGGAAATGTATTTTTCATGAAGCAGGACTTTTAATGACAAGGCAATTTTTTTCGTAAAGTTAGTAATTAAAAAGTTTCCCGTTTGGTAAGAACTTCCAAAGAAGCAAACGCTGTATTTTGTCCTGTTAAGCCGAAATTCAGGTTTCGGTTTCCACCGAAACTTTTACTAAAACCGAAACTGATTTCGGAAGATGTCGTGCGCTCTCGCCTAACTTCTTTCTCGCGGAAAAGCTCTGGCGAACCCTTGCGGCCCTGTTCGGGAATTGTCGTGCCCCCAATTTATGCAATATACAGGGTATCCGGAAAGTGAACGATAATTTTAAAAGGGCTGGGAAAACAACTCCTAAGCATCCAAAAAACTTAAAATGACCCCAGTAAAAATCGATTGTTTTCGAGATATTGGCACTTTTATAATATTTTTAAACTTTTGAAACACCCTGTATTAATATGGTGATTCTTATAAATGCTCTTGCTATTTCATACAAGCTTAAGATTTTATAAAGAACAACTTTTTTCAAAATCTCAAATATAAAAAAGTTACAGGTACAGTTAAGTCCATCCGAGGATACACTGAAGATTTTTCGAATAGAACTTTTAGTTAATGTTGGTCCTTAACTATTGAAAAGGGAATTTAGTCCTGCAAAACTTAAATTTAAATTTATAAATATTAATTTCTTTAGGTGTGACATTTAAAAATCTGATCAAGAAAGACGATTTTAACGAATTTCAAGTGCCAATATCTGGAAAATCAACGATTTTTAACTAAGGACATTTTTTTTTTATGCTTATAAGCTGTTTTATCAGCCCCTTTAGTATTATCGTTGACTTTCCGGACACCCTGTATATTTTATACTTCACCACGTGAGTTTCGGTTTTGGCCGGAACTGAAGACAAGGTCGAAATTTCGGTTTCGGTTTGCTGAAGCACGACAATTCCTGAACATGGTTGCCAGGGTTCGCCAGAGCATTGCCGCAAGAATCGAAGTTAGGCAAGAGCGCAGGACAACTTCCGAAATTAGTTTTAGCCGAAGCGACATCTTTTTGATTTCCAAAAGAAAACCATTTTTTAGCAAATATTATAAATGTAATATAAAACTAAATGTTTTGCGAATAGGTTGCCCAAAAAATATGGTCAAGGCTATGATTAATCAAAAAAAAAAACTATTTTAATTTTTAACACAACATGCGTATGATGTCAATCCCATTTTTTTTATGCATGGTAATATGAGTAATCAAAATATATTGTGCTTGTCTTAAGTCAAGACCTTCCCTCCTAACTTTTGAATTGTTTGGTATTTTTTCATGAAAATTTAAAGACTATCATAAGACAACAAAACCAAATTTTAGACAAGAAATGACAGATATAAATGTCAAACTAAGTGTGAAGCGCCATTTTGAAAACAAAAATTAAATAGGAGTTTTGTGGCAAATCATTTTAAACTTGCTAACGATTAGTTTACAACCCTTGAATAAAAAGTCAATACCTTTACGTACTAGAAAATAGCGGTACCTAAATACCAGATTAGGATGGCCATATTTACAAAACTAATAATGTTAGATATACTTAGTGTAGTATTTTCTTAAAGCTCTTTTAAAGATCTATTTAATATTGGGTGATAATATACAGGTAGAACAAAAAGTATATATTTTTTTAATGGCGCACCCATATATTATATTATCAATAAAAAGATACTTCAAAAACCTTTAAGAATAAACCACATTATGAATATCTAACTTTATTAGTTTTGAAAATGTGGCCATTTTAATTAGGTATTCAGGTAATATTTAAAGTACCGCCATTTTGTAGAGGGTAAAGCTACTGACTTTATATTCTGGAATTACAAAGTACTTGTGCGATGTGCCACATGACCCTCTTTCAATTTTATTTTTGTTTTCAAAATGGCGCCCAACTCTCAGTTTCTTGCCTACAATTTGGTTTATGTTGTCTTACTAAAGTACTCAAATGTTTATAAAAAATACCAAAGAGTTCAGAAGTTAGGAGGGTGAAAGGTTCCTGACTTTAAACAAGCACTGAAAATGGCCTAAAATTACATACTTTATAAATTTTTGCCTATATTTCAAAAAAATAATAATGCGATTTATTATTACAAATTGTAAAGTGCATACTTATTCTTGGTCATTACAAGCCAAGGTTCACCTAATCCTGCATAGAAAATAATTAAAACGAATATTTTTCTTAATGTCTCTAAGTATGTCATTTTAGGCATGGTGTCAGATAAAATGACACAATAGCTTAGGCCAAAATGGCATATAACTTTAACAGACGATTTTAAGGATATATATAAAGTAAAAACATATACATTTAATAAATTTAAAACCTATTTGTATTTAAAACATTTAACATTTATAAAATGATTTGGTATGTAAATAAGCCTGACTGTTTTTTAATTTAACAAAAAAGTTTACGGACTAACTAGAACTTAAAATGTTGTGCAAAAAAATACAGGGGCATGCACCTGTACGGTAATTTTGATACTTACTACAATTATCATATTACACGCTCCAACAAGTTTAAGAGTAGCTTCTAAAGCGGGAAATTCAAAAACTATGAAGTGTGTCATTTTACCTGAGTATGCTATATTAGGCCAGTTTCCCCTACCATAAAATTGTAATACTAAAATTTTGTCAAATAATATAAAGTCAAAAATTTTGGTTAGTTAAAATGCAATCGATGTAAAAATTAGTAATAAAATATAAAAATATAAGATTAAACTTTATCAGATATTGAATGTGGTTGGTAACTTGAAAGCTAAAGGATATAGTTTATTCGTATATCTTCGGAAAGTAATTAAAAAACGGTAAATGATACTACTTAGAACTTACTGATAAGTTAGGATTTTTTTATCTTTATCCGTGACGTGCTTTTATTCCCAAAAAAAAATCTAAAATTTTGGGGTATGACTTCTTTACTTTTAAGCAATTAAAATTTAAACTTTACCTTTCAAATTTTATTAACACCCACTACTACTAATATACAGGGTGATTCTTTTAACCTATACACATAAACTTGGGAAATTATTGCTAAGGACAAACAATGATTCATAAAGAAAAGTTAGTAAATATGTTTACTTAGGGAGATAATCTATTATTTTAAATAAAAACGACCTTAAGTTCTGAAAACAAATAATAACTAATAATGACAAAAAGATCGTACTGCTAACAATTTTTTTATGCAAAATATTTATCTAAATTTTTATTTGTAAAAGCGAAATCAATAAACAAGTTATAAGGATGTTTTGTATGTCTTTTAGAATTACTACTTTAGTATAGAATAAACAGAAAATATGTAAGTACCTTGTTTTTCATAAATACTTATTATTTCAAACTAAAAATATTTTAATAATATAACTTTTTTTTATTATTAGTTAATGTTGGTAGCAATAATTTTCCAAGTTTTTGCGTATAGGTTTAGAATTACCTTCTATTTTAAGACAATGCAGTAAATTTTATCGTCAGTAATTTTTTTAAGACATTTCAAATAAAAAGTTCTTTTTTGTTGCGTATTTAATGGACCACACAGGTGTTAAACTTTTAATTTTATTAAAGCAGAAATGTTGGTTTAATGTTTAACTAAAATAATCGGCTTAGTGAAACTGGCAACATAACCGTGTCATTTTATTAATATACCCAATATAGACATATATTTTTATTAATAGTAGCAAGTTATTACAATAATTAATACCATAAACAAGGTTATACATTTCTTGTTCTGAGGTCTATAATATTGATATTCTTGACAGAATGGCGGCGGAAAATTAATATAATACGAATGTATGTAGATGCACGAAATAACTAGCTAGCGCAAGCTCTCTGATAGACGAAATGTGCAAATTATATTTTCTTATTGATTCTTAATAGATACTTTTGACTCAACATTAAATTTAGACAAATAACTAATTTTTTTACAATTTTAACCTGGTAATATTTGGTCTGGAATGACAGAAAACTGACGTAAATTATATCAAAACTTTAACACCAATTTAACCCTACCCGCCTAAATGCAGTGGTAAGTATCGTTAAATTTTGGTTATTATTGGTTGGTCGCATAAATGATGATAGTAATGTATTACTGTTTATAACCAATGTCACAGAAAAAATATCATATAATATAGTTATTTTGTATGTGCCAATATAGAAATACAAACTAAAACAAAAACATACAATTTAAATATATTTAAAAAATCTTAAGTAAGAGGGCCAACATTTTTTTAATAATGATAAAAATGTTAGTTCTATAAAAATAATTTTAAAGGGACAGAGATTTCACAATTTATTACAATATGATATACACGTATTATTAAGATTAAAAAAACGGTAATTATTGTCCCATAGTTATATCCTATCCATGTATATGTTAAATTTTATTGCAAAATATTATTACGAAAAAAAAGTTTTATTTTGACACATGTCATAGACTTGTTATATAAATCATTAGTTAAATAATAAGGAATGTCTGCCTTGTTAAAACACCTTAATATAATTGCCTTCTCATACTTTAAAAGAGCAACACTAAAGTAGCAAAACAGTTTATTAGTAAGTGTGTTTTAAAAAAATAAACACAAATATTAATAAAATATTTCTAGCTAGTGAAATAATCCATTTTTTTTTAATTAAATAAAATAACGCGAACTATAAAAACAGATAGTATATCTATGTGGTGGGTGGGCAAACGAGTATAAGTCCAAAATGAAGAAATCGAGAAACACTACGTTTAAACACTTTTAATGCTGATAATTTTATTATAAATTTGTGTACTTTTTAGTAGAAATACAGGTACAGCGTGTTCAAAAAATATCCTATTTGGACTAATGGATGCAGGACTTTAAAATGTAGACAAAATTACCTTATACTCATTTTCAGTAAATGTTGACTTATACTCGTTTACCCACTCACCATAGATATAGTAAAGTATTTTATAGTTTTAGAAGACATTTATTACAGCTTTTACACATCTTTGTATCAATTGGCTAAATTTTTGTTATTAAACTACACTACTTCAGATTACGTTTATGGTTCTTTGCTTCCTAACCATTTGCAATGGTAAGTAAAAACTAAAAGAATCAATTAAATAACGTTGTAAATAAGTACATACTTACAAAAAAATCAATTACATTAAAATAAAGTTCGGATTATTTGTGAACAGGAACAGCTTCTCTACAATACAATATAAAAAGACTCTTGTTTCATGTTAAATCACTTTATTTTATAGGTTAGCCTATCACTAACCTAACTGCCTTTCACCAATGATATATCCGGTCACAAATAAACTTCTTGTTTGTATCCACCAGGTCTAGATAAAAAGTTTATTAAAAAATCTGCCAAAGAATTCTGGACCTTTTTGGCTAATTATTTTAATAGCATAGTTTTTGGCCAACCCCTATAGAACGCCGGGATTAAAATGGATAAAGCAGAAAAAAATAGAAAATCTTTTTAAAAATATATTTTTAATAAGTATAATTTTTATATTTAAAAAAAAAATTAAAAAAATTCACGTGACAAACTCTTCACGATCTCTTGTATGTGCGAACACATTTACCACCTTTGTTGTTTGTTATAACCTAAAATGGACAGTTTTTTAAATTTAATAAAATCATTATTAAAAGTGAAGTTGAAAAATTGGAGCGAAAAACATAACTAAAATACTTGTAGCCAGTGGCGTAGCGTGCCTTAAGGGGCCCCAAGGAGTTAGGAGGTCCCAAAAAAAAATTTAAGACAAAAAAAAGTCCCCACTTTCCCCTTGAATGGGCCCCAAAAAGAATTTGAAGACAAAATAAAAGGTCCCCACTTTCCTCAACCATTGTTTTTCTTATTTTAGCTTTGCTCTTTTCTTTCCCAATTAAACCGAAAATTTTACAGTTTATTATCACTAATTTTTGCTTAAATACATTTGGGGGCCCGGTATCATGGATATGGCTGATACGGCGGTAGCTACCCCCTATTTGTAGCTGTAGTGTTCCTGATCGGCACGTAACAAGGGTTTATTATTATTATTTTTTTTATCCAAAAAGTTAGACGTCTATCTATCAATTTCACATTAAAATGTTTCACATTAATTTTATTCCTCATTTTTTTATATTGATTCGTTGAAAATGAGAAGGAAGAGAGAGGAACATTAAATAAATGAACTGTATATTCTTTTTTAAAATGTCTAGGTAACTTTTTAAACCTTTTTAAAATAGCATAGTAAATATTTGATTCATTATAATAACTTATACTTACGGCAGTCAATCCACTGTCTGTAACAGTAATAATTCTTTCTTCAGTAATAGATCCATCGGCATTGAGCTTTGATTTAAAAGAAAACACATTTCCATTTTGACTGGCAATTGTCTACAATTTTTAAAAGGTTTTTGCCTGATTTTATTAAGAAAATAACAATATAAATATTAAAAGAAGAGTTTTGTTGTCTTTACTTCATTTATTTACACAACGTTTCGGGCAGTACTATCTGTATTCAAGTCTAAACTAATCTAAAGTGGGGAAGACCGTTTTACCGTAATATGGAGTTGGGTGCAATAATCTAAAAATTAAAAGGATTGCTAATAAAAAATGATCCCCATATATTTTCATAGACCTGCGCACGAAATTTTTACCCCACACTGGGAGAATTGCTGTCCACCTTTGCAAATTCGAAGTACTTATAAAAGTTAGCATTTATTCATTTAAAACTCAATATAGTGTTGGCAACATTGACAAAATTTGCAGTATTTTCAGAGACAACAATGAGACGAGTAACTGGTCCTAACAATTTGTCCATTGTATTTATCTCTTTCTGGTTAAACGCAAGTTTCAATAAATATGTCTTTGTCTTTCATCATGGCAGGCTATCGTAGATGGAGCAATCATCGCTTTGCCCTGGTTGCCAAGTTGTTTACAATTTCTGCATGTAAACTTTAATGTCCTTTTTGGCTCACATCTAATTAAGAGAAACAAAATATACCATGAATCGAATATTTTTAACTTGACAAACGTTGCCGCAGGCAGTCACGCTGAAATGATCGATATTTGTGTTTGATATTTTTCAATGGCCGATTTGTTTGGACAGTTTGTTTACATTTTCTGTGATTTATTGTGTTTCGTGGTTTTTTACAGTTAATTGGACTTTGAATATTGACTTTTATTAGTGATCACAGTGTATATATTAAATTTGTGCTTTTCAACAGATAATTTAAGGTAATATTGACATGGTTATCTGTAAGAAAAATCTTTATAAAAACCAAATAAATGACATTTTTAATAAGGTGTGTGTAATTATTGAACTAAACCCCCATATTTTTATTAATAGGAATTAATAGGAAACAAAAACAAGTACCTAATATTAAGGTCAAAAATAGCACAGCTATATAATTTGAATTTGGCGGGCAAACGATAAAGTCGACTCACGCGCCATCTGCGTTTACCTGCCTTGAAGACAGACAAGGAAGGCCCAGCAGCTATCTCTCTCTCGGATAATTTATTTACATTTAGTTGCTCGTCTCATTCTTGTCTCTGGTATTTTAATAAATATAGTGGTTGCAACACTGAAAACGTTTACCTATACATTGACAGGGTCACACTCATCCTAATTTAATTTATAATTTGGGATTTCCCGATCGTAAAATACAGGTAAAATTGACGCCGTCGGCTGCCCAAACCCAATCTCACATCTACGGTCGACCGTTATTAAGTATAATGATTTGGTATTTGGTGTTTCATTTGTGCGTTGTGAGTAATTCTTGGTGTTTTTTAACTTTTGTTTAATTTAAGTTTTGTATAACCAAAACTAAATAATGAGTAAGTAGCAAATTTTCTGTTTCAAATAATACTCTTTATTGCCATGCAGTCAATTTTTAGAGATCAATAAATCCATTATTTTTTGAAATAGTCATGGTTTGGGTTAATTTTTTTAAAACGGGAAATATTGTATTTAGGGATTATAGCAAAATATACATGGCGTTCCATTTAAAATAACAAACTTGCCCTATATACGAAAATTGGCAGTTTTCGTAAGAAATAAATGTCACAAACAAATGGCAGGGTTATAAAAAGAAACTTTAAAAAAATCTAAGGCTTTCTGCAAAAACCGCATTTTGATAATTTTATTTGTTCTAAAATTATTCGCGGTCAAAATGCGTTAAAATATAGTCGGACACCCTGTATTAGCATTTGACTGATGCATTTATAATCAATGAAAATAAAATATGGCAGTTTAATCAAAATTATTTGACATATTTTCAAGTTATATACACGTAGCCATAAGCAATTTTGACTAGAGCTGATGTAATTGCTCAAAAAAGTTGCTTCTTAATATTACAAATTGGCATACGTTAGATTTTGATATCTTTAAAAGTTATAGAAATATAATACTAAGCCTATTTCATTTTACTAAAAAAGAGTAGTACAAAGAAATACCTAAAAAGCACCCTTGTGAAATTTAAACAAAGAAAGATACGCCGCTTCGTGATATTGAGGACGATTTATACCATATAATATCTTATATGTATATTATTGCTCGTATGTTAAAAAAGGAACATAGGTAAATCTCTTTCTGTGGAATGTTTTGAATAAAATTAAATAGTCCAAGCAATTCCATTGCGCTTTAAGCCTACTTTAAGATTATTAATCATCAAGTTTATTTCAAGTTGGCATTTGTAGGCAAATTAAATCAATAATTAATGACTGGGTCCATTACCAATTTTAATATTTGTATTTCGCGTTTTTTTTGTGATTTTGATTACAAATATGAGGTCAGTTTGGCGCTAACCACAAAAATAAACAATTTCAATGGCATTAAACGCCAAATTTAACTGAACAACAACTGCTACGGCAACAAGAGCGAAATATCAGTTTATGAATTGAGATTTATTCCTCAAACAAGTTACACCAAAACTAATTGCTTTTATGATAAAATACCAACCATTCAGTTTTGTTGTTTCAAGGTAGTGTTAAGAAGGAAGATAATAATGTGAAAAAAATTCCGTGCAGGTTTGACGTTGAGTCAAAGTGGGTCCTCATAAATCAAAAATAAAGTGTTTTAGCAAAAAACGGAATTTAAATTGAGATCAGTGCTTTTAAGCACTCTCGTTTGGTAAATTTCAATAAAATCGGCGATACGACCGAGAAATAAAAATTATATAACAAAAAATAGTCCCCAATATAAACCCGGTTTACTTTTTAGGGACTGCTATGTAAGACGAATACAGACTTAAAATAAAATATTTAAATATGTTTACCCAGAAACAAAATTACTTGGTATATTTTCTTTATAAATAAATCATATACAAAATGTTAAACCCGGCCCTGTTGTATGTTTTTCGCTAGTCAGTAAATTTTTACTGCGCATGCCCACAAAGGGGACTGCGCAGTTCCCAGGTAGGATTTCTTATGATTTTCGCTGCTTTCATCCATATTTATTTTTCAGATCATTGGTTGGGTGCCTTCAAGCGCGAGATTATTTAGCCAAGACGCCGGCATTGATGCGCTGTAAGAGTGGATTTCTAATGTTTGGCATTTCACGCTTGGTTTTCAAAAGATATTAATATTGTTCTCAATGAATACGGCTTCCCATAATTTGCGCTCTTTCCAATGTAGTTCCCTGTGAACAACCCGTTCTTTTGACCATAACTTCATGTTATATTGTTAAGACCAAACAAGGCCAGCGATCCCAGATTTCGATGTTTCGCCCTCTGTGCTCTGCTAATCTTACATTTAAAGGACGTTTTGTTTCTCCAAGGTATATATGACTACCCACATTGGCATGGTATTTTGTAGATAAAATCTTTCTCCTGTTTGGAGAAATTGGGTTTTGTTTTCGTTAAAACGCTTTTAATGTAGATCCAGACTTAAGTCTGCATACATTACAATATACACGGAGGAACGAAACATCAAAACATGAATTTAAATAATGCATCTCTTAATTGAACAATATTAGTTTTTCAACATTTTAAAAAATTATTACTTAAATTTGATACAGGTACTCAATAATTTAAGATCAAATAGACATATAAATGATGTTGCAGATTTTATTCCACTTGTATTTGCTACACAGTCGACTTTGAAACAAATGCAATAAATAAAAACGGATGTTACTACGATAGCTTACTTTAATTATAGAATCCCAATTCAGGACGTGAATTATTTAGTGATTAAAACAAAGGAGTTAAACATAACTTATATGCCAAATGTATTACTTTTTAAAACAAAAGTTTTTTGACTTAAAAAAATAAATATCTATTGGTAAAAATTGGTATATAACTTTTATTTATTTAAGTGCATTTTTTTGATGCGCAATATATACATTTTTTTAATTTATTTTAGTACCGTTCTAGCGGGATTTGCCCTCAATGTTTAAAAAATATATGGTAGGTCTCTGAACCATTGACGTGTAGTTAAGAATAAAAGGTCATTGCTCTGAACCTTCTCGGAATAAAAATTATTTTTATAAATTCCACTAATTTTGTTTATCCAACTCATGTTTTCACCAACGCTACAGGCCAGACTTAAGTTAGTTCCGATTAAAGTTTTAGGACAGCCTAATTATATAAGCACTAATAAAGTTCTGCATAATATTCTACCATTTTATTTATTACTATATAAAAACTCACCAATGCATTATGGTCAGAATCAAGTGCATGTTCAACCTCTTTATTAAAGGGAAATGTCACTTGTTTACCAAGTAAGGAAACTGTTATTTGGTGTTCGTCAGCGGCCGAAATATCAATGGTTTCTGAAAGCTTTAAAATTTTCTCTAACTGCTCGCCCTTAATACCTAAAAGTTAATAGGTTTTTATTTTATTTATTTTAAAATGTTATCTATAACCACATGTAATACGAAATCACCGAAGTAACAGTGTTTTCCAAATATAAAGGTGTACAAAAAAATTCTATGACCTTCTATATTATTACTTTTACGTAACGTATGTTTACTTACTGTTAGATAATAATAAGGTATATTTTTGTGCAGTAGATTGCAGACACGCTTATTATTCTTTTCAAATCATTGATGATTTTATTTCAATTTTTAAATTGAACACTATGTATATTTTTTTCAATTTTAAAATTAACAAAGAATTTAAAAATATATATTCTTTGTTTTATTTTAATTTTTTTAGATATTGCATGGTATGTCTTTTATTATCGTTATTGGGTAAACAGTAGGTCATGGAAATGTAACCTGTTTTAAATTAAACAATATTATAATATACCTTTTCTATTTTATTAATTGCAATGTGTATTATTTTATACCGCAAATTAAGTTAAGAATAATAACAGGAATTAATATTTTTAATAAAAACTTTTGCAACAGAAAATTTTCTAAAGTAAGTGTTTTTGTTTTTTTACAACTATGGTTCTACTTTTTACGAAGCACATATATGGGCTCTAATTTTAATAAAGCTTTAACATAATCGTATGCTGGTTAGGGTGGCAATTGGGAAAATACTATTAACAAATTAAAACTCAACAGCAAACAACAAGGAAGGTAATTAAATTTATGATCCTACTGACTTACCCAGTGACTCCAAATATTCCTTTTGATTTTCTTGGGATTGGAGTTGATAAGTTCCAGTGATTTGAACCATTTTTAGGCTTTATTTTTTAAGTAACTATGCCAAATTAAGCCAACGATTGATTATTGTACCAATAAATCGAAGTCTTTTATAGTTGCCGTTAACCCTTTTAATCTTAATTGCAGTTTCATATGTATTAAATTTTATCTAAGTATATTGGTTTATAAAGGTAATAATATTTGTTAGAACAAACAAAAAGTCCGCTATTAGAAAAGCACACGGAAATACTGTTGCAAAAATATTACCAATAATTTACTTATATTTATACGTGTGATTTTAAGAAGCTTCTGTAAAGCTCAGTTCATATACTTGCGAATTCTGATTGGTCAATTTCTGACGACTTTTGAATATTTCGTTAGAAATTGGCTAATCAGAACACGTTTCTGCAAGTTGCATTTAGCAAGTATATGTGAACTAAGCTTCAGGCCCTTATTTTTCTTAAGAGTTGGTACTTTGACCACCTGAGGAATAAGATACCATATATTATTGTAAGAGAAGAAAACTAAAAACACTTCTTTTGGTAAATTTAATTGGCAACACATTGGTTATTTACAAAAATACTAATTAAAAAAATATGTGGGTTAAGCTTGCCCTGAAGTGGTGATTATAATAGTACACCAAAACAGAACAAGTAGATATTTAGGCTAACGCGGGATATGTACAGGGCCAACCTACACGCTTTTTTATAAGAAACTCATGCTTTTATATGTTTCACACATAAAATTTTGGTCATTATTAATGTTTGTGCCCTTAAAACATCCATAAAATTAGGGTTTTACTCTTCGTATGACGAACAATAAAATCACTGCCTATAGAAACATGGCTTTGCAATGTAAACATATTCTTTATATTGTCCGGGACATACCTGTTAATTTTAAAATTTTGTAGCTCTCTGTACTCCACAGTAAGGGCCAGATTTAAGGGGGGCAGACGGGGCAAGTTCCCCGTGGCACCGACAATGAAGAAAAGGTACATATTTGATTGATAAGGACGTTTTTGCTCTTAAAATTTTCCTGGGGACAAAATTCCATTACTTATGTATTATTTTATTTATTTATTTATTATTTATTTATTTCTCTTTATTTCAAAATTACATTGCAATACGGTTTACAACATAAAATGAAACGTCGTCACTAAAACAACGTCGTCACAAAAACAACGTTCTCACTAAAAAACACCCACATATACAAAAAATTACAATTTTTGAAGTTCTAAACATCCAGATAGTCCTTTAGTCCGCTCGTTAATAAGGACCGTTTTTTTACTTTAAAGGGGCCTCCAGAGGCTCATTACCCCAGAGCCTCCGCACCTTAAAATCCGGTCCTGTCCACAGTTCAAAATTTCGCAAACCTTGATGGCTGTAGCTGCTTGGAGGAAGTACATTTAGAACCATTTTTAACGCTCCCCAAGATTCAAGATTGGAAAAAACAATTGACAATCGTGTTTTTGAGTTGGGGAGTAAAATAGTATTTTTAAAAATAAAATGTTCTTTATGCCAGATGATTCTTAATCTATACGCAATACCTTGGAAAATTACTGTTAAGGCGAATAATGAGTAATAATAATAAAAAAAATGATAAATTGGTAGGGGAGGTCTGGGAAGCCCTGATCAGCGGGTAACTCTTCCCACCATCATAATTTCTAAACGATAAATTTGCTGATTTGCGCTCGGCAAAACCGCTTCATTCAGTAGTCGAAAAACGTTTTGGATGCAGGTAAATGTATTTTTTCGACTGTGAAAATTTAAACATTTCTATACACAAGTATAAATTAGCATCATTAATACAGCGTGTCTATTTAAGTTATCATGAGTGGCGCGCTTGTGGCTGCTCCGGTTGTATCGGCAGCGTCGATAACCGGAGTTAAGCAGTGAAGTGCGCGCCCATAACTTGGATGGGTGACCGGCGTTGTCGGTTTTGGGCAACGGCTGCTCGGGGGTGAACGAACGGACCGAGCAGCAATCATCCAAGTTATGGAATGAATGGTGTGTGAATGGGAAGGAGTAGGGGTCAAGGTACAATAAGCCTTTAGGCTGCAGTGCACCACCTAGGAGGGCGATCGTCGGACCTGGGTGGGATGACCCCGAAAGGGAGAAAAAAAAGTTATGATGAAAAACTTTTTATTATTAATTTTACAAAAAAATTATTGTTTATAAAAAGTTCTGCATGATCTAAAAACCTAAAAAACGAGGTATGTTAAAAAATATAAATTTTGCTCAAGAGGCAAGTATATCCTTATTTTTCATAACATCGAAAATTTTTATAGGGAAAATATGTTATGGATTATTATTTTTTTTTTTTAATTTTTAGGCAATAACAAGCTTTCCTGTGTTTTTTGCTATTTTAACTCTTCTTAAGCTTTGTTTACATATAACATTTCGAAATAAGTATGCACCTATGCACTAATGTACTTAACTTAAATTTTCGCCCTTAACGCGTAAACATTTGATAAAAAAAGTTTTTTTTTTGAAAAGAAACAAGTTTTTATATTTAAATATCATTTTCAATCCTAAACATCTTTTCTTTATAAAAATGTTAATATTATGAAAAATAAAGGTACTTTCCTCTTAAGCAAAATTAATGTATATTTTTTGACTTACCTTGTAGACCACTGCAAAAATTAATATCTAATAATTGCATTCTAGGTTTTAGACCATGCAGAACTTTTTATAAAGATTTTTTTCGTAAAATTAATAATTAACGGTGTATAAAAAAACAAGTAAATAAGAAATCTACTTTAAAGATAATAATCATAAAGATAATAACACTTTAGAAATTAAATTCAAAAATATGATGACTTAAAATTATTTTATGACCAAGTGGCACTCAAAGTTTAAAGGTGTGTAATTTTAATCGTATCTATATTTGCAAATAAATAAAATAAATAGCTGATAACTGTTAGCTGATAACTGTTGCGACTTCGATCCCACAGATAAAAGTTATTATTTGTTTATCAGCAGCAGTAAGGGATATGGATTTTTTTTCAATATTTATATTATAGCCCCATAAAATTTACAATGTATGAGATAATATACATTTATTTAAAATAAAAAGCATTTAGTGCATTATGTAGTATTATTATTTAATTATGTCATCTCATTTCTAGGATTTATATATATCTTTTAATTTTTATGATCATTTTCCTAAAAAATATGATCAAAGCTATAAATTTTTATAAAAAAATCAAGATATCTAATATACTTCGTGTAATGTCCGTTTTTTTTTTTACAGTCGTTTACTGATATGCTAATGCAAATCAATAATTAAATTATATGTATATTAAATGACAGAATGTATTTAAAAATGATATATTTTTTGTTCATTCAATTTTAACAAGGTTAACTATGACGTTATTTATGAAAATTTGGCATGTTTCCGTTAAGAGTGATAATATCACAATTTTCAGTAGCAGCTACTTTTGGATAGCAGTAGCAGCGATCACCGATATCAAAAAATCACTGTTAAGCCCACCGCTATACCATACTGGGGTAAATGGTATGGGAAGAGGAGAGTTTTCGCATGCCCAAGCAGCAAGACGACGTCATTATGACGTCATTTTTAGTAATTTTTGGTCATAAGATGACGACTAACCAGACCAAAATTATGACGTTATTTTAGTGACGTGTTTTTGATGTCGTTGAAGCGACGTCTTTTCGACGTTAATTTTTCGTCATACTAACTTATAAAAATCTAATGACATCATGATTCGTGTCATAATCCAACAAAAATTTTATATGACAGAAAAATAAGACTAATAATTTTACAAAATTGAAATAGGAAAAAACTTCACCGATAGAAGGCGTAATTGGTAATAAACTACTACGTTTATTCAACATCTCCGCTTCTTATAGAAATTTTTTGAAGCTTATTGTTATCGCCTACACCGTACCGATGAGACCCAAATAGTTCGATACCGCCCAGCAAACACTATTTGCCGGCAATGTACATTTTTCATATTGGCATTGATGGTAAAGCATTGGCAATTGGTGGCAATATTATGCCAACATCTTATACGCATTAAAAAGTCAACCCTAAATAAACACTTAATTGCCAATAAATTTTACATGCAGGCGAATTGCCGGCAAGCATACAAAAATGGCGGCATACCAATCCTGATTAAATAAAGCACGCGTTTTTGTTGCAGGCAAATAAATATTGGATTTTTGAAGGCAAACCTTAAACGCACGTTCATACTTTTTAAACCATATTATTAACATTGGTATTTAACTAACATTAAAGCAATTTTTTTAATCTGTTTTATTTATAATGGCAGCTAAACAACATTATTTTATGTTTTTTACATAATTTAAAGGAAATGGCCTTTTCATAACATTTTATTGTTAAAAATCATGGAAATAAAAATTAGGTCAAACAAAATGTTTATTATGTATTTTGGAGCGAATAAAAATAAAATGATGGTAAAATTAGCTACGTTAATTTTGACCGAAAGTGACCGCTTTGTGCAATTGTTTTCTACGTGGTTTTCTAGCTTTTTAGTTTCTTTTTTAAAGAAAAGAGTTTTTTAATAGACATAATTAAATGTATTCATTACCTAATAAGTGTGTGTTGTGTGATTAATTGGTGATGGCTAGTCGAGAAGGCAAGATATTCAAGTAGACTGTTAGCTGTAAACATTTTGTTTAAAACTTTATTAAAAGTTTTAAAGACGTGTTAAAAAAATATTATATATATTTAATAGTTTTTTGACATGCCGATAGATGGCGTAATGGACAATAAACTACTACGTTTCTGCAATATCTTCGCTTTTTATCATCTAAACCATACCCATTAGACAAAAATAATTCGAGAGCGGTCTGCGGTAGGTGATCTCACTTAGCTTTGAAAGAAATATCTTCGGCTAGTGTAAAAATCTGCATCTCCAAGTTGGACAGTGTTCCGAGAGATGGTACTTTGCATTGCAAGGAAATTGCATGCAGCAAGGAGTTTTTTCCTATTTTAATTTTTAAATAAAATATCGCATCATTTTAGCTTTCAAAAAAATTATATGCGACAATTTTCGTCAATAAGACGTCAGCTTGTTGCTTGGGAGTATCTGCATTTGCCCACTTTCGTGTCTTTTTGTTATCTTTTTGCCAATAACTTATTAATGATGGATCCCATCATCTTAAACGCATTTTTGCCAATAACTTATTAATGACGGATGCCATCACTTTATCTGCAACACGTGGCCTAATAACGGCCAATTGCCCACTTTCGCGTCTTTTTGATACCTTTTTGCCAACGCCTTGCCATTAAAGAGTGTTGGCAATGCCAGTTAATTAAATGTACAACGCCGGCAAAAATGTTATATGGGCGGGTAGTGTAAAAATCTGCATCTCCAGGTTGGATAGTGCGTCCCGAGAGATGCGACCTTGCAGAACAAGGAAATGCAAGCAGTAAGAAGTTTTTTCCAATTTTAATTGTATCATTTTACCTTTTGAAAAAAAAGATTATATGCGTCAATTTTTCTTCATCTCAGAGACGTCGTTAACGTGACGTCTTTTGTCTGTGACTTATGGAGGTTATTTTAACGTCATTTTGTCGTCATCTCATGACGTCTTTGCTGACCAAATATGACTAAAGAGACGTCAATATGACGTCAGCTTACTGCTTGGCATATATTTCACTTTTTAGTCACTTCCGGTTCAACCGGAAATGACATCAGTTTTGAATTTTTTAATGAAACACGCTGAATGTGTTATAACTTTTTTATTCCCAAGATAATCCTAAATTAAACTTTGACATTTAAAAAGATTTTAAGCCTACTTGATTTTTTAGAGCCGTTTTTAATATTGCATCTAGGTGGCCAGAGTGAAGGACGCAAATTAATATAGTGACCCTAGAGGTGATGTCAGAAAAATACAATGACAAAGTTTTAATGACTAATATTAAAGAAAGAACAAAACAGTTCGACAAATTGAGATTTTGGTGCACAATTATTTTTGGTAATTGTCTAGAAAGTTGCGGCAACTCCGATTTTGAAGAAATTAAGTAGACGGGGTTTTTCTGGGGCGCTGACCACAAAACTAAAAGATTTTTTTGGAAACGTTGCGATCTCAAGATAAGGTTGGGCCTCACATAACCGCAACGAGCCAGTGGCCGTGGGTTTCCCTACTGGAATGTAGAAGGATACGGCGCAAAAATTTTGTATTCAATCAAACTGCAGCAATATGAGTTAATTTTACCACGCTTTAAATTACACCTGATTATAAATTAAATTTTTACAAACAAGGTCGCACGGTTTTAAGGTTTGGTCACAAATAACCAAACCGAGTCCTGCACCGTAGCACGGCCGTGTCTCGGTTTTGAATTGAAATGTACCGTTGTAATCAAATGCCGTAGGCTTCCTAACAGCGCTCCGTTCCTGACCACATACCCCGCACCGCATTTTAACAAGAAAACAAACATTGGTTTATTTGATTTCTGAAAATATTATTTGAAAAAAAAACTTATAAAACAAAAAATAGCAATGTATTCTAAGTTTTATTTACAAGTTTTAACAAAAATTTATTTTTCACTTTTAAATATTTATTAAATTACTTTTTTCTTGTATTATTTGTTTACAACAACCGACCTTTACCGCAAATTTAATTTTTATACGTAACTAACTGAAATAAAAGGTCACGCCCGTAAAATCAATGTTTGGTTCGGGGAACATCGGCCCTATATCCGATCCACGTATAATTTTATTTGCTGGGCATGTTTCAGACCTTACGAGACACGGCCGTGCTACGGTGCGGGTCTTGTGGAACATTGGTGTGGTTATGTGCGTGGCCACCCAACTAACAAATATTGGACGGCGCAACGTCGCCACACGCAACGCAACGTTGCATTCTTACGTATTAATTTCCTACATAGCGACTCTGTTTTGCACCAATTTGGTGGATCATTTTTGAGTCGTCCGGACGTTGCAAATGTAACTACTGCAAGTGGGTCGACGTAAAAACATTGATGAAGGCAACTTGTTTGTCTAAAGCCATCTACAGAAAAACTGTGTTAATAAATATTGGTACTTTTTTGTCTACTAAAATATAATTTCGGCATCTTCTAGTAATTTTGTAAGTCGCCGTACAATTATACTACAACTATCATGGCAGAGTAGCAAAGAAGTTGTTTATATTAAATATTTTGTTATGAACTGGATAATTAAATCGCCCAGATTTATTCGCATATATTATCCAAATTTTAAAACAAACATATGGCAAAAATGTAAGAAAAACAAGCGCCCCATTAAAATAAGCAGTATTACATGAGACATTATTTTTTTTCAATTTTTGAAAATGAAGATAAGTATTAAAAAACCAAATAAATTATGTTTTAAAATAATAGCTATATCTATAATAACCTTTTCTTTCAACAGAATCATGAAAACATCGACACATTATTAGAATTATGATTTTTCTTTTTGTTCCACATTAAAAAGTCAAAATGGCTGCCTTGATTTTGCTTCTAGTTTATGGATGGTGGAGGGGAGGATATATAACCATCTTTTATGGCGGACAAGTTGAAAAAGTGGCCATCGGAATGTAGCAAATTGGGATGGCGTCACAGTAGCCAGTGGAGGGATTTTGGTATTTCTTTCCTTTTATATTTTGTATCTATTTGTCCTTTTTATTTTGTATCTCACTCTAATAATTCATGCTCATTGGTTAAAAAATCTCCTCTGGCTACTGTGGTGCCACCTTAAGTTGCACCTTTCGACGGACACTTTTAAAACAATCAGATGGTTATCCTCCCTCCACCATCCATATTCTGGTTTCACATTTTTTTAATGGCGGCCGGTAGTCGCGATCGCAACCATATTTTTTACTAAGATTAGACCAATGTTAACGCCATCTATCAGGTAAAGGTTAATCCTTCGATCAAAATGGCCCTTAACCGTTGCTAGGTTGCTACAACCAATCGCCAACGTTGTGAAATGCAACTATGGAAGTAGCTTTCAGGCAACGTTAAAGCGTCGTTAGCTTCTCTCCAAAAATAAGTACCCCAAAGACCTTAGTTTAGAAAACGACGTATAGACGTTAATAAGACGACCGTTTCCGTTGCAACGTTAGTTTTTTAATCATTACGACGTTACTTTAATTGGTCGGAAGAACAGCTTACTTTTCTTTAACGGAAATTTTAAATTTGGTGTGATTCTTAGTAAAGACGACTAAAGGCGTCTAAAGTTGTTAGTTGGGCAGAATTTTACCTATACCTACTACACTCAAAGTTTAATGGATAAAAGAGAAGAGAGATAAGTAGGAAAAAGAATATTTTTGAGGACATAAAAACTGCTTTTAAATTTTTTCCGAATTAATTTGCCCTACTTTCCTCTATCACCGTAAAATCGGGTTCGGTGCGGTAATGAGTGGCCTGACCTATATTCGTTATCAAAGTTGAAATTCAAACTATCCTTATTTTTACTATATTCCCCTTTCTTTTACACAAATGCCTGATATAAGACTTAATTGGCACGCAATATTTCATTTAGGTATCAATAAAAACAGTTTTAGAACATGTTTTTTTATTGATTTTATGCCTTATTTCTTTATTAATATAAAAAGTTTACTTTACATCAAATCGACATGTCTGCATTCATACATACACCTAAGTGTATGCATGGTTGCAGCATTGTATGAGTAAAAGATTTGGAATTTTATGAAAACAACGTGTAAAATAACTAAGAAACAGATTTTTTAAAATGTTTATAAAATACGTGTGTGCCAATTTAGTGTTACATCAAGAATTTTGTGCCGAAAGAAGGCGGAAAATGGTAAAACTAAATAGTCTGAATTTTACGTTTAATGATGAATATCTCAAAAAAGAAACGTTTCCAAAAAAAATTCTTTCAGATTCCTATGATCAGCGTTTCAAAATCCCCCGTATATAATATATACCAAATTTCGTCAAAATCGGAGTAGCTGCAGCTTTCTAGACAATTACCTTATTTTTCAAAGGACAATCCTTTTAGACGAGCACTTTTCGAATAAAGGATTTTTTGACCAATCCAACGATACCAATTTATTTGCGATCGGTTTAAAAATAGACATAAATATAAAGAATAATTGCTACCCAGATGGCTCTCAACAAAATCAAGTAGTCGTAAAAACTTTTTAAAATATCAAATTACTGTTTAAGATTGTCTCAGGAATCCAAAACGTTTTTTGCACCCCCTGAAAGGCATCCTGTCGGCGCCCTTGAAAACTGGTAATTTGATAGATCTGGTGTAAACCAGTGTACACTATTTCTGAATAACAAACAAACTTTTAAAGTGCTGTCTGTAGATGCACGAGACACACAATTTTTAACGATTGACGGATCTAACCGGGATCTAAGATCTAACCTCCTAATTCCTTATTTGGATATTTGTGTTATTGTGTTCATCACATTTTTAAACCAAGTTTAAGAAGTTTAAAGTACTATACAAGAAAATGGCCTCAAATAGCGGAAAAGGAACATTTCAACCAGTATGTCTTTTTTAAATAAGTAGTCCTCTTATTTTGTTATTTATTATCACCTACTTGTTGTTGTAGGAGTCAGATGTTCACATTTCCTATGATGATCAGCAAAAAATTAATGTATTTGCTCGACTAAATGCAAAATTAGAAGATCTGAAAGATGAAGTTAAAATTAAAGAGGTAATTAAATTTATATAATGCTCATTTTGGACCATGTGCCAGGTATGGCATAGCTATGTAAACAAGAGCACGGGCAAAAAATGAGGTGGGGCCGCAAGTAAATAAGCAATGGCATTAAGGCAAAAAACTAACTACATTATTTACAATCATTTGTATCCTATTCAACATATTCCAATAAAAAAATAGAAATGGTCTTCATATTACAATTCACCTCGCCCAGCCCCATAGTAGCTACGCCACTGTGTGGTGTGCAAGACATAGTCAAGAATTTTAGTTTTACAAATTTTGTTCATAATATACTTGTTGATTTACACGTACCATTTGGAATGTATAGTACTTTGTAGAATCTACATTGAACATTTAAAAGTAAAGTTCTTTTAACACATATCTTGTTAGTAGTGAAATAAATTTGTAAATACCTATAACCAAAATATTTAGATTTATAGCCTTTTTGATTCCAAAAAGTAGTCTATAGATATGTGCAATAATACTATTGTAAACTAAATGACAACACAAAATAGCCATGTTAAGCAGAAAAAATTGCCTCAACATTGATTTAGATTTTAAAAATGCCTATATGACTGATGTTCACAGTTAATTTCCAGCTAAAATTTGATACCCACCTATTTTTTTTATAAATTATGTTACACAACATAAGTTCCACCTTATTTACTTTTTTAAATGGTTTTTCATATATTCACAGTGATTTTTACAGCGCTCAATGTATTACAAATTCATTACTTACTCTCTTAAGCATAACTAGCCATTCAACCTGGGAGGGACTAGGGACGCCTCAAATAACTGGGAAGGATAGCAAGCTCCAATTACTGTAACTAAATTTATCTAGTGTACCAAAAATTGGAAAGCAAAATTTATGTAAAATTTTTCCTATGATTCTACCTGGAACAGGAACACCCTATTTATGTCCCCGTAGTGAGATGTAGTGCAAAATAGGGTACCGACAATATTTGGTATCGCTGACATAATATATTATGGTACGGGATTATGGATCATATTTTGCTCTTTATTTTAATTTAGATGTAACTGCCTGAGCCCATTTATTAAGGAATAACCATAAACAACCCACATTTAGATCTGCAGTGGCTAAAAGGGTTTTTGGGATTTGTAAGGTCTGTTTTAAAGAACTTAACAAATTGATGCGTCTACAAACATGCACACTTAAAATCCATGGCAGAACACAATATTGGGTCACCGTGCTCTTCGTACAGGGACTTTAGCTAAGGACTATGCTCTCCAAATGGGAAATTCAGAAAAGGCGTTTATAATTTTTTTCCAATAATGCGGATAGTCTATTCAGCGCCAGCGCGTCAACTTTTGGTGATGCCTGGGTACCCAAGTGCAAAAATACATTATTTCGCCCATAAAAAATAACTTTTGTTTTGCGAAGCTAATAACAATGACACTCCATCCAGATTAGTGGGAATATCTTATTATAAATGAATTATTCAAGTAATTTCTTTTCTGCACAAAAAGGTAAAATACTTATTGCTATTTTGTTTTAGAATGATCTAAAAAGTTTGGAAGATGCATGTGATGAAATTTCTCTTTTGATGATGAAGAACAGATACCTTATCTAGTTGGGGAAGTTTTCATTTACCAAGATCTAGAAACAACACAGGTAAGTAAACCTAATTTTATGGCATTTGCCTAAATGGTTATATCATGATATTTATGTAAATATCATATTACATGACATATTCCATATTTTAAAAAGATACAGTTTGTGTACAAAATAATAAATAAAAAAATAATAATTTTACTGCATGTCGCAAATAGCATGTAAGAAAAGGTGGCTGACATTAAACATTATCTGTCCTTCTTCAATATACAATTAAATGTTTCTATCCTTACACTCCTAATAAAATGTAGACCCAAGGTTTCTTTTAATCAATCTGTGTATTACTTAACAACTAAGATAAAAATGCAAAACATATATGGTTGGGGACTCTTAAGTATTCATCTTTAGGTGATATTATTGTAGCATACCTTTATAAGCTACCTCTGTGATATTTTTATTGTGTTTTAGAAATGCCTTGAAGAAGCCAAAGAAAAAATAAATAGTGAAATTAAGGCAGTTAGATCCAAATCTGATGAAATCAGGGAACAAATGGATGAACTTAAAGCACATCTTTATGGAAAATTTGGAAGTCATATTAATCTTGAAGCTGATGAATAAATAATATCAGAAAAAATGGTATAAACTAAAATGTACTTCTACCTTTAAATATTTGATCTTTTGTAATATTAACAGAAAAATGTTGTTCCACCAGTTGTAATAATTTAAAATTAAAAAAATAAATAAATAAATTAGACTTTATTAGCTAGATTAGATTAGCTTGCAGGTGGATTTTAATCCTCTGTCACTGCAACCTGCTTAGGTTTATTGTGTATCCTTTATTCATATGTTAGAGCATGCTATCCAAGCCAGTCTTTTTAATCAGACTCTACAATACTAAAACTTGCTATTTAATAAAAGTTGCTGCTTTAGGTTTTTTCTTACCCAGCTCTGTAAATCGCAGACGACAACTTGCATAGGTTTTCTTTTGCAAGGCCAATTGTTTTCCGGTGTTTATTTATTCTGCATGACCTGTTAGCTATAAACCAATTAGGCTTTATTTTTAGTTATTTTTTAAATATCTTGCAATGTGATATCTAAAAATTATTCACAATGTCCAAGTCACTTCTTTTGTTGTGATTTAATAATTTTCAAAAATAATAGCCTGAAGTGCTCAATACACCTAATTTACAACCCTAGTATTTAATTGGTGTAAAGGGTTTAAAAAGGGCCATAAAACAGGAAAAATACTTTACCTGGGGAGACATACAAACAACACCAACATTGATATAATAAATTACCTCATTCCTGGCAAAAAATCTTTTAAATAAGTTTCAACAAAAAATCGTAAAAATTTTGAGATCCTTATTAAAAAGATTCACAAAAAAACATACCTAATTACACCTAATTTACAACCCTAGTGTTCAATTGGTGTAAAGGGTTTAAAAGGGCCATAAAACAGGCAAAATACTTTACCTGGGGAGACAAACAGACAACACCAACATTGATCTAATAAATTACCTCATTCATGGCAAAAAAATCTTTTAAATAAGTTTCAACAAAAAATCGTAAAAATTTTGAGATCCTTATTAAAAAAGCATTCACAAAAAAAACTCAAGAAACAACGAATATAAAAGTGGTTGAGCATATATAATGACAACTATATTCTCTTAACTTTGAGCTTCTACCCGTTAAAGTTCCCAAAACGTAGTGTTAATAGTTAAAAATAAAGACAATAAAAGTCCAAAATTTCAATTTCAATTTTTTAAATTACTCTTTTAAAATAATAGATATTCTCAAAAAAGATTTATTTTAAGTAAACAAATATATTTTATTAACTAAATTCACCACTACAATATAAAAAATATTGTTTCTTTACAACAGCTACCTTTCCTCTTCCACAACCTATTCCATTTATAGTTTTGCTGAGGATAGTACTCTGTCACTCCAATTTTTGAAAGTTTAAAACAACCTGACTTGGACGGGACCTTAATTTAATATTGGATTGGAGAGCCAAAAATCTCATTCAAAGTATTGCAGCAAAAACTCAATCATGTTTCTTGTCGCGAAAAGAGTCATCAACTGCACAGCCTGTACATATTAGCGGCCAAGATTTCCAGAGCAAAGACACACATCAAACCATATCTTGTAAGCCTTATATATGAGTATAACCTTAACTGGCATTAACAAATTATATCTGTTGCAACGGCACTTCTAATCAATAACATACTATTGTATGTATCTTAAATTCGACCCTCTCTGAAATATTGTTCTTATATCTGGGAAGTGACATCCCTCAAAACCCCTTAGCAATATCTGATTCCCTTTAAAGAAGAGCTTTTACCCTTATTATTAATTCTATGCTTACAAAAAGGGGTCCTCCCGTTCTGCCCCGTTAAAACGTCCTAACTAACAAATTGGTAAAGCTAAGATAATTGAGTTTTTATAGAAAAACTTATGCAGTCTTTTGTATTTAATATTTTAATTTTTTATATGTATATATGAAGATAAGCCTTACTGTTTTTTGGACTTTTTAACTTAGCCACATAAGACAAAGACCATATCATAATGTCAATGTATCTTAAAACATTAAAAATTAAAATTTTGTATTTAGAAAGTTTTAACTAAGCAGGGCGGTGTTGCCCATGGTCAGGCTGTAGGTGATTTATAACTTTGTATAGAAAAACTTGTGGCCACGTGTATGCATCCCCATAATGTCCCACTTTACGTACTCGGATGTTTCGTCATTTTTTTTCTTATTTTATCCCCGACGTTTTTATAATGTAGAACCTGCTACCTGCGGAGATTTTCAAGTCTCATTTAGATCTCCAACTCTTCAAGTACCCTGCTAACAAACTATTTTTTAGGAATATGCTA
The DNA here is from genome assembly GCA_014170235.1 of Listronotus bonariensis. Classification (NCBI taxonomy): domain Eukaryota; kingdom Metazoa; phylum Arthropoda; class Insecta; order Coleoptera; family Curculionidae; genus Listronotus; species Listronotus bonariensis. The sequence continues at coordinate 104,872 of JACEGR010002356.1, forward strand.
TCTATTTTTAATATGTTTTACTAATCGCACGTACTGCATTGGCTTCTTAAATTTCTTAGCAACAACAGAACAGTCAGAGTAAACGTCAATAGTAAGAAAGTCACAGGCGTCATACAAATAAGGACGGCAATTAACTATTCCTTTCTAATCGCGTCGTTTAGATAGTGTGCGGGCAACAAAAAGGGGAATAATTGAAAGTGAGACAGAACTAATGACCGCGTGGCTTTTTTACTATTGACGTTTACTCTACCAGTTAGTAATTTGTACTTCTCTACATGACGATTGCGGTAGGCGCACCATTTACAAGACAGGAACTATGCAAGCTCTCCTGCCAATCAGTTAAAGAGCCGGTTAATTACCAATACTGCTTTTTTTTTCTAAATCCTGTTTAATTTATTGTATCTAAAAAACAATAATGTTCTTAGTCATCCTCTACTTATGAGCGGCTAAGTTCTGGAAAGCAAAGAGACACATTTATTCTTGTGGGCGTCACATTGAGAATAACTTTACCTATCGGGCATTAACACATTCTATTTATAGTCACGGCAGCTACAAAGAAGCTTGAATTAATTTTTTAAACAAAAAATATTATTTTACTTTTAATCTAGCTATACTGTATAAGCAAGAGCTAAAGGTATATCGGCCAGTACACAACAACAAAGGATGTATCATGAATCATCCAATACGAAATATTCACATGCCTGTATTTATGTTAGACTGTCCCTTTTCCTTACATTGCCCATATTTTGTGTGTTGTTATGTTATTTAGCTGACCACGGTATACTTTGTATGCAGTGCCGGATCAAGCGTGAATCCGTAAATAAGCGACCGATTCAGCGTCATATCGAAGGGGCGCAAATTTATGAAAAAAGAAGGAAAGACTTAAATACAACATTTCTTCTGATTGGCTTTGAGGGGTTTTTCAAATTTTTCTAGGATAAAAAATTTAGGTTACTGGTTCAAAAAGTTGTTGTCTTATTTCAACACTGATCACATAAGCACAACATTAACTCTTTTCTTCACTAAAGAAAAATAACAATCCGGCACTATTTGTATGTATCTTAAAACCGACCCTCTTTGGAATATTGCTCTCCTATATTACTAGGTACAGGTAATGAAGCTCAAAAGAGGTAAAACCTAGCAATTCGTTGGTATTGCATGGATTAATTGAAATTTTAACAGAAGGTATGGAATAACCCAAGGATCAAAATCGATATCGAACCGATGGGCGCCAAAACCCTGGGGGTGGAATTTTTAATAATATTTCTATCACAAACGTCAATCACAAAAGTGATTCTTAGCAAAAAATGTCTTATATATTTTTTTTTCATAAAACTCATATTTTTCAAGTTATCTGCGATTGAAAGTAACAATTTTTTGGCGAAAAAAACGATGGTTTAATGGGTTTTTCGGGAATAACTATAAAAATTATGCATTTAATCAGAAAAACTGTAGAAAGCAAAATTGTAGTTTTTAAAATGACAAACAATATTTTTTTTTATAATTTTTCTACGACCAATGTGAACTGAGATACGTAGTACCTTACTGTTTACTTTTTTCGTCAAATGCAAAATTTGATAGATGCTGCATTTTTTGAGAAAATGTATCAAAACTTTTAAAGTACATAATAAGCCTTAAAAAAACATGAAAATAAGTGAGGTATGATAAAAATAAGGTCAGTAACTAATTTTTTCTACGAAAAAATCAACAAAAACAACCCCTAACTACCGCCAAATTAAAGCTGACCTTTACTCTTTTACAATTTTGTTTATACATGTATTAATAATACGTCCAAAAAGTTTAAAAATTTTAAATGCCTAATTTTAAAAATATTATGTAGATTATTATGCTCCAAATGGCCTATTCGATTTTTCGAAGAAAAATTAATTGTTTTTTTTTTAATGTATCTTCTTTATTTTTAACAATAAAAAACGTTTTTTCAAAAAATTTTTGTAAGGTTTTTTAAAAGCTACGAGGATCTTTAAGTAAAATTCCTTAAAATCTCTTGGTTTTTAATTGTGGTGAGTTTTAAGGGCTCAAAAAGGTAGTGCTCGTTTGTAAATAGAGGTTTTAAACGCCTACATCTCGCCAAGTACTTATTTAAAAAATTAGAATATCTACGCACAGAAAAATTTTAGTCATTAAAAAGGTGCAATTTAGCACTATCATTTTTTTATCTCCAGTATTTTCGAAGTTATTTAAAAGAAAAAAGGGTGAAAAATATGAAATTGTGAAAATCGGTTTTTACTTTGGGCTCAAGTTTTCCAGAAATTAGGCATTTTAAATTGGTCAAAATTCTGAACGTCTTATTAGTACATGAGAGTAGAAGAGAATGACAAAAGGTTAAAGGTCGATTTTTATTAGGGGTAGTTAAAGGGTTGTTTTAAATGATTTTTTCTTAGAAAAAATTAGATACTAACCACTGGGTTTTGGGGGCCTTAAACCCCAGTTTATAGACTATATGTGCCGAAGAACCCTAATACATTTTAAATGCCCTATAATTTTGGGGGGCTAATCGCCGACTTAGGGGCCAAGCCCCCTTAATTGCGCCCCTAACTTATTTTTATTATTACTTCCTTAATTTTCATACAAGAAACTTCTTTGAAAAAAAGTGCGATCTGATTAGGTACTTTAAAAAAGATTCCATGAGTTTTTCTACATATATATATATATATATATATATATATATATATATATATATATATATATATATATATATATAATATCCAGCAATTTCCCGTTATTTAACTTTAAAGCTATTAAATTTTACATAAAAGGAACAAGGCTAACCATTAACACGCCGTAGCTTGGTGCGTATTCGTCGCAAAAAAATTATAATAAAAGAATTTTGTTTGTCTCTTTAAAGCCTACAATTTTGCTTCACAGTTTTTTTTTTTTTGATAAAACGTATAATTTTCAAGTTATTCTCGAAATCCTCATTAAAGACGTCGATTTTTTTGTCAAAAAATGTTTACTTTCAATCGCAAATAACTTGAAAAGTATTAGTTTTACGAAAAAATCTAAAAAACGTTTTTCCCTTAAGAATTACTTTTTAATCAACTTCTGTAGTTAAAATTTAATAAAACATTTCTACCCCCTAGGCGGTTGGGGCACAGTAGGGTTTTGACGCCCTTAAGTTCAATATAGACTTTGTTCCTTGGGCTATTTCCCACCCTCTGTGAAAAGTTCAAGTCAATCCATGTAAAACCAAAAAATTGTCAGGTAAAATGCTTTATTTTCTGTACTACATACTCCAAAACCCTCAGCATTGTTGATTCCATTCAAAGAGAAGCTGTTAGCCCTATTAGATAGAATAAATATTTAGAATAGAATTTTATTGACTACGTTTTGTATACAAGAAAAATTGTAACCCGTTAATAACTTTTTACTTAGAAATACGCCCTGCCTATCGTCGGGTTGTAAATGATTTATCCCCTTTAAACAGGGTGTGAAAAAATTCAGAAGAGGATTCGTTGTTACAAAAAAGTTGTAGTTTGGCTTATAAACATGGGGTCAAAAGTTAATCATGCGAGAAAATAAAACATAATTATTTTTATCTTAGAAACAAAAAGAGTATTGTGTTTAAACTACCGAGTAATATCAAATAAAAAATAAAACAAATGCCTTAATAGGTACCAGCAAAAATAGATTTTTATATAAAATAAATTTCCGTCTATACTTTTACATCTTATTTTTTTATTTTAAATCGATAAGTTTAATAAAAAATACAAAGGTTAAAAAGTTTCTAAATATATTAGGCTGTTTATATTTATATTTTTTGAGGTCATTGCGTAAGTAAGTCTCTTTTTAAAGTTGCTTAGAAAGAACGATTGAGGTCGTCTATTTCCATTGATTCTAAAAAGTGCAAGTGTATTCAGAAAGTGTATTTTTATAATAGCAATATTTCCGTAAAATTTAATTATTCCAGCGTATTTCCTTTTTCAGACAAAAATAAAAACGTTATTTTTTCGCTATTTTTGTACCGTTATATCTTCCTGATGGTTGACTTCTGACCCCATGTTTATAAAGCGAACTACCCTTTATTTTGAACAAGGAGTCACCTCTTAAATTTTTCGCATTTGTTTAGAAACACCCTGTATAGTATAGTAGAGCTTCGTATAATTTTTCTTGCAGATCTGTAATGTCCCACTTTACATGTCCCGACGTTCCCCCATTTTTGGTTATTTTATCCCCGAAGTAACCTGCTACATGCGGAGGAGATAAAATCTCAATTTTTCTAATGTATCGCTTAAAACACACGTTACGTTAGTATCTAGGCTTCGTTGATGGTTCAAACATTAAAGCAAACATCTTTTAAGAACGTGCTATCTATTTTTTATTATTTTACACTAATCCCACGTACTGCACTGTCTTCCTAAATTTCTTAGCAACAACAGAACAATTACCAGTTAGTAATTTCTACTCCTCTACATCACGATTGCGGTAGGGGCACCATTTACAAGGCAGGAACTTTGCAAGCTCTCCTGCCAGTCAGTCTAGGCAGCCGGTCAATTAACAATACTGCAAACTTTCCTCTTCGTTAAGAGAAATCGGTGAGTGCTTTTAAGTACTTATTTAATATCCGTTGAAGCATAGCCGCGACGATGGAAGAAAAACATCAAGCTCCTGAGTCCATGGCTACCGTTAATATTAAACCGGACTACCCTCCGTCTGAGTATTGTGCTTCTGAACCACCACCGGTAAGTTATTAAATACCACTTCTACAGTTTTTAAATTTGGGGTACTATACCGGGTGTCCCAGATACTTTCTTAAAATATACATACACGTTGTCCAAAAACTTTACAGACAAACTTTAGAAGGTATAAAAAAATAATATACAAACTTTGTACTAACTAGCCTTTATATGATTATATGTCCTGAACGTCTTTCTTTTTAAAATTCAGGGTGTATAAATTTTAAGATTTTTTTAAATTACCTTTTACACCAATTTAGGTGGTTGATAAATTTTAATGACATTCGCAAATTTATTTAAAATTATAAAATAAGAAATAATAAATAATATTCGTTTTGTAAATTAATTTGTGTATATTTATTATATATTTTAATTATTTATTTATGCAATACCCAGTGGCGACGCCAGCTTTTGGTTTAGGAGTGGCCAAGGGAGGAGGTCAAACATTTTTAGGGGTGACCATAATTATTTTTAGGGGAAAAAGTTCCTCATCGATAAAAACCTAAAATTCCTTAGTCCGCTGTCATATCCTGTCCCGCAATATTTTGAAGCACCAAAAAAACAAATATAATTATAAATATTCAGCAATAACCGCCACACAGCAATAGCCCACCAATTTTTAGGGTAGGGCTATTTTTAGGTATGGCTCGGGCCACCCCTGGCTCGCCCCTTCCTCTGGCGTCGCCACTGGTAATACCTATACATAAAATGAAAGAAAACTTTGGGAATCAAGTGCATTCTAAACTAAACAGGAAGTCAATTATTTGTATTTCAGGGAAAAGCGGTGGAGAACTATTTTTTTATAAATTTTTTACAATTAAACACTCGGTGGTCGGTAAGTTTTTTCTGGTACTTCAAAAATATTCTTTAATGATAAGAGACGGCTTTTCAAATTTCTTGAAAATAGTTATTATATTTATTTTTATTTTATAAAAATTATTATACAAAAATAAATATTTACTTAAAATTTGAGTACCCTCCAATATAAAAGAAGGAAGTTTAGGACATAGTAGTATAGTATCATATCAAGTATTTTACTAATTTTTTTGGAGAATCACCATTAGTAGAGGCGTAATTACATATTTGCCGCCTCCGAATTCGAAAAGTTATGATGCCTTAAGTAGTTCATCAAGTAATACGCGCTAGACAGGGGAGTTTTTAAAAAAGTTTTGGTTAGGTGGGGATTAGAACTAATTTGTCTGTAACTAAGGTGCTTTGAAATTAATGAAATATGCGCGAAAAGGAGGGAATGACCTTTTTTTTTATCAAATTTAATTTCGGTGATGTATGGCGCCTGGCACTGAAAATAGGCGCAACGGAGGTAAGGACTTTTTTTTCCTCAATTTTTTTTCGTGCAAAATAGGCGCTCCGGGAATTGTAGCCTAGGGCGTCTCATACATTTAATACGGCCCTGTGAAGTAAGTCTGCCAAGGAACAGAAAAATAGTAAGCAAATAATAAAATATAAAATATTATTTACTAATTTTTTTGGAGAATCACCATTAGTAGAGGCGTAATTACATATTTGCCGCCCCCGAATTGGAAAAGTTATGATGCCTTAAGTAGTTCATCTTATATGAACGTAGGAAAAAATTGACGAGCAAAAAAAAATCACCCCAAAACCATAAGTTATTAAAAAATCATGTCGTGTTTTTATTTGGCCTACATCGAAATAAAAACCATTATGAAGTAACAGTGCCGTATTATCCATTAGGCTGACTAGGCTACAGCCTAGGGCGCCATGAAAAAATAGGCGCCAGACAGGGAAGTAATACGCGCTAGACAGGGGAGTTTTTAAAAAGTTTTGGTTAGGTGGGGATTAGACCTAATTTGTCTGTGAATAAGGTGCTTTGAAATTAATGAAATATGCGCGAAAAAAAATATGTATATGTATAGTTTAAATAGTAAATTATTTTTTATCAATTTTTTTATAAAATTATTTTATGTCATAGGACAAAATCTTTTTAATAATTTACAATTAATAATTAACTATTTAAACTATACATACATATATACATAATTTTTTAAAATATTTTAAGTAATTAACATTTTCTATTTTATTTTTTAAATTACTATTTTTCTGTTCCCTGGCACTAAATTTTTCATATACACATGTTAGCGCCTTGAAAAAGGAAATAAAAGTTTCCGAAAGCTCGGCTCGCTAAAAAGTGTTAATATTTTTATATAGGATCATTGGGTTTAAGAGAAGCTACTGAAATCTACAGTCTACAGGGATATAAAAATTATCAAAAAAAAATCCTTACGAGTTTCATTTACAACTTTCACGCCGTGTAGTTTAAAATCTAAGACGTTTTGGATGTCCATAGAAACTTTTTTGCTTAATTTTGTCCAAGAAACACGTCGCCGAATTTTGTCAAGATGGTAAAAACACCCAGTAAAATATGGTATTGTATCATCCTATGTATACTTAAAATCTTGTGCAAAAGGTTACTTAAAAGTTCGTATTTCAAAATACAGGTGCTCCCAAGAGGGCTACGCCCCTAAAACTTGGCTACGCCACTGCTTATATAAGTAATATTTCATGAAGTTCCAGTTGTAATTTTTGTATTATATGGTGTATTATTTAAAAGAACTTTGTTTAAAGAAATTGGGTAGAAGAAAATATAAATCATATTTTATTTTAATGTCTCTTAATCCTCCTTAGCTTTTTAATTTATAATTTAAATTCTCTTATAATTAGTATACATATATTTAGACAATAGGGAACCACTGTTATTAGCCAGTCTTGGAATTACCTTAAAATTTATATTTTTAATTTTATCTACTATGTTAACAAAGACTTCTCTTATTTATGCAATACAGTTCAACCTGTACAGGTCTATCTAAAATTATTCAAATTAAGAATTATTTATAATAATAAACATTTTACATGATAGGTACCCCTTAGGGAGAAGTATATGTTTGTATTATTTATAAAAATAAAAATCCTGCAGTTAAAATAATGCGCATCGTTTTAAAACACTCTCTAGAATAATAAAAATCTTTACGTGCAAACATAAAAACTAAAATTGAAACATTAACTGCATGCACCTACCAATGGAGATAATTGGTAAATGGAAAGTTTTTTTATTCTGAAGGTTACAAGATACAAGTAGGTGAACAGCAGAATTCTGATGACTTAAATACAGATTCGTATTCTCCTCTACTTATGTTTCTTTATTTATTTTGTAATTCAATTATAATAAAAGAGGCATTTTATGCTTTTTAGAATTTTGGATAAATTATTATTTTCTTAAGAATAATTTAAACAATATTATACAGGGTGTTCTTTAACTCTGCAGACAAACTTTACGGATTGATTCTCTAGTAAAAAATAAGGAAAAACAATTAATAATTATTTGTCCCACATTTTAAGAAAATAATCGTTTTTATTTAATACCTTTTATGCCAGTTAGGATCTTTCTTAGAAATTTGGGAAATGTTTTCTATTCCCCCAAAGACATTTTTTGACGTACAAGAAAAAGTTAATACCGACCAGTGTCGTTCGTCATAGATTTATTGTAAATATTTTGCGTAAGAAAATGCGACGCTGCTGCATTTTTCTATAATAAAAATATTATTGCAAATTATCGTTAGGTTTTTAATAAATCTGGTCCCATATATTATTTATTAATTTAACATTATTAAATATTTTAAAAATGTCTCTTAAATTTGTTAATTAGTATAAAATGTATCATAAAAATATATATATAACATCAGTTAGATAGCATTGAAAATGCTAAGTGCGATTTTGGCGAAACGTCTGCAAAATTCCGCAAGCAACACAAATGACCAACGGATATACTCCCGGAATGACAAGTCTATATATATATATATAGTTAATTTACCAGACGATATTTAAAGTTATTTAAATAAAAAAGTGTATATAACATGGGTTTACAAATTTCTACTCCTTTCTTGGTTCAGAGATATGCATAAAGTTTTTTTCTTGAAAACTAAGAAATTAAATTTATATAAGCCTAACTCAAAAAAAAACAATTTGTTTGAGCCAGTGGCGTACAATTTTTTTATAAATATTTATTTAAATGTCGCTTAAGTCGCTTAATCTAGTTGAGGATAATGAACCCCAAATACTATAAATAAGAGTTTTAAATTACAACAAAAGTTAAAAAAGGATATTTGGGCAATTAACAAAACACCGATTAGGTACTTTTTTTTAACTTTAACACCTGTATCATAAAATTAAAAAAAAATGAGGACCCATGTTTATATAGGTAAACTTTTTGTCTTAAAATTAACTTTAAGAACTGCTTGTTAAATATAATACCTATACATACCTATTTACTTAATTAATACCATGTATATAAAAAGTTATATTAAGGAAAGTTGCAACCTAATTATTTGTAATTTGTATCGATTGAACCTTGTAACATTGTACAAAAGTTAATAAATATTTAAAAAAAAATTGCAAAAATTATTTATTTCTCCAAACTTTTTCTATTTTTCGGTTCTCAAGCAAAATTTTAATCTACATGTAGAGAGAAATATTTTTCATTAGGTCTGTGCTTTTAATATTAATGTTAACTACTTACCATTTAAATTGAAGTTTCCCTTTTAAAATTAATAAAAAATGTGTTTTTTTTTAAATTTCTAATGCTTGGTCACTTCTTACTATTTCGTACATTATTTTGACGGACCTTGCGGCATATTTCATGCTCTTTAAAAATGATTTAGTGTTTTTTTGTGCAACTTGAACGCATTGCCGGTAGGAGTCGTTAAAACACAATTTGGAATATAAATTGTTGTTTTTTTCTAGTTTTTTTAAGCGAACCGCAAAAATAAGGAAAAAGGGTTGAACATACAAAATTGTTCTTCTAGCAATATTCCATGAATTGTGCAGCTACTTTTGGGCTCAAAACAGTAGGAAATTGATAATTATGCTATTTTAATTTGACTTTCTTGTTATATACTTACATATTTCTCTTACAATATTATTTTTTGAGAATAAGTATAATTTTTCGAGTTACACAAAAAAAACTAAAGCAGTTTTAAAGATTGTAAAAAATGCAGCAAGGTTCATCAAAACAATTCACAATATAATAAAAAGTGGCTTAAAAACTTCAAATTTAAATGGTAAGTTCCTAATTAAAATAAATAATAAGGGCATAAACTTGGTAAACCTATTTTTTTATTGTAGATTGAAATTTTGCTTGAGCACCGAGAAAAAGAAATTGCGGAAATGAATCACCATGGAATCTTGTTTTAATTTTCATAAAATAAATTATTCAGTTTTTAAAAATTGCCAGCTTTTTTACCAAAAATAGGTTTAATTATAGTAACATCTAAAAAACCAGAACATAAAATACGAAGCCTTTGTAAAAGAGAAAATGAGGAAATAATGTAATGTTGGTCATTAAAAATATATTATGCTATCTTTGGTGAAATGATAATGTACTCGTCTAGATTTTAATAAAAATGTATAAGAACCTGCATAATTGTACAGGGTGAACTTTAAAAAAAAATTATATTTAATATTTTTCTAAACTCATTATGTAGGTACAATATACAGGTTATTCCATTTCAGAAATTACCACCATTTTTATTTATTTTGTACTAATCTATTCAACAAGTTTAAAAACGTGTTAAATAGAAATAAAGCTCTTAAAAATATGTGCGACATCATATTTAATTCACATAAATTTGATAGCACATAAAAAAATTGAGATTATTATTAGGAAAACAATTAAAATAAAAAAGGTGTTTAGTTTTTACCAATACCTTTAAAAATAATAACTAAAAAAAAGGTTCTAAAAATTATGGCTGAAAATACAGAGTATAATTCCTTAGCTCATTTTAGGATAAAAGTTTGTATAAACATGTCCTAAACGTCGTAACTTTTGAGATACAGGGTGTTAAAGTTTTTAAAAAACAAAATAATTCGAAAACACTTATTTTAGTAAAAACTAATATACTGGATATTAACCTTATTTAAATTTAAATTTAAGTTTTTGTTACACAATTGCTAAATGAAAATTATAAAACCTAATTTTTAACAGAAACAGATCCCACACTGCTTCTTTTCTGGTCTAAAAATCTGCAATAGGGTAAATTTTATTTTTTTCTCTTAAACTAAACAAGATACAGAAAAAAATTAAGATACATAAAAGCAGTATTTTTATTTGCTAATCTAAAAATGTTATACACATTTACACACATAACTTTATTAAGTAGCTAAATTAGAAAAGCTCCACAAAGCTAAAATTTTGTAAACCAATTATTGACTCTTTTATGCCGTAATTTATAAATCCAGTAATTGGAAAAAGATTAGTAAATTACCAATAGGTCAATTTTTTGAAAAATCGACATTTTTTTTACCAAGATTTGTTCGTTTAAGTTTTAAGATAACGCTTTTCATTTTTAAAATATCTAAATTGTTATTTAATATCAGAAAAAATATGTATAAGTGATATACCGGCTTTTTAGACTCGGCTGTAACGACCGGGCGGAGCAAACACAAACACTGTAGCAAATATTTTATGAAGAGCTATTTTGCCACTGCTATAATATAATAGCAAAATAAATTATTTAAATGAAATAAATTAATAATAATTTATTTAATATAAAATAAATTAAATTTATTAAAAAATTACTTATTATACAGAGAAGGTTGCAACCCCTAAATATATGTTCAAGGGCTTCCGGTCGAAATTATTTCATAATGATCTAATCATAAAATAAGTTCTTAGCGAGGCTGCCAGACGTGAACTGATCCCTTAAGCGCACCTCAAAAATGTGAAAAACGCACTCAGGGGATCAGTTGACGTCTGGCAGCCTCGTTAAGAACTTATTTAATGATTGATTGTGACAGTGGCGGTGCCAGGGATGGGTGCGATTGGGCGAGCGCCCAACCTAAATTGCTTTTGCTCCGTTCGCCCAACCTGCTATTTGAACGCAAAAAAGTCATGTGCAAAAACCATTCCATTTTTATAGATCGATAGATGGTCGCAATTACCAGTATGTTGCGCTATGTCATAAGAAACGGATTTTAGTGTAAAATTTAAATATAAAATAAAATATTTCAATAAATTGTTTAAAAAATTTCAAATTTTCTTTCCTTACTTATGTGTATTTAAAATTTTATTGACTAAATGTATGTCATTTATTACAAAATAAAATATATATCACCAAAGGTGGTAGTAAGTTAGGTCATTTTTTTGATTTCCACAGCCTACTTGGGTTTTTACTTTTGTTTAGGACAAACAATAAATACAACTGATAGGGATGTGTAAATGTTTGTAAGATTTGATGCTAAAATGTAGCCACAGGTAAATAAACGATATTTTAAGCCCATTTACGATGGCTGTAGGTTGAAAAAAAGCCGGCGCGCCACTGGATTTTTTAAAATATTTATTAAATATCTTTATTTTGAAGAAAAGCCAAATAATATTTTGTTTAAAATTTTAATAATTATAGAAAATGGTAGTTCCTTCATTAACTTTGTAAAAATATGTTGTTAAGTCAACAGCGGCAATTATCAAGAGGTGCCCTGAAACTCTCAACCGGAACAGGTGTCCTTGTTCGACTATTATTACTTTATGAAAGGTACACGCAGATACTTAGAACAAAGCTAATGTTATTACAACAATTGTTTAAGAATCTAATAGAATATGCGCATTAAACTTAGGTTAACGATAAGAAGATTATCTCAACTCAACAATTTGTGTTAAATGACCAGCAAATCATTATCTACGAAATAGGGATTACGACAAGCATAAATGATGGATTAGCCAGGGGCTTATATTGTAACAAACTGCCTAATTAACTGGTCATCACACATTACCGAAACGACTATACGGTTTTAAACCAGCATATATGTATGTAAAGTATGTATACAGGGTGTAATTTAATTAACGGCTAAAAAAACAGTATAAGATTCCTTAGCTCGTTTTAGGAAAAAAGTTCAGATTAACATATGTCCTAAACCTATATTATCTTTTGAGCTAGAGGGTAATAAAGTTTTATAAAAAATTTCGTATTCTTATCATAACTTTAAAACTGTTTAAAATATTTTCATAAAATTTGGCACGGACCTACAAAGCACCAATGAGAATTTTTTAAAAGGAAAGATTTTTAATTTTTTTTTCCAGTGGCATCCGTATGGGATGAATACTAAATATTTTTCAAAAGAAAAATACGGTACGCCATTGCATTTTTCAAAAATACATATGATTTTTCTTAATCCTCATTGTTTTGCAACAAATTTGATATCTTCATTTTTTTCTTTCGATACGCGGTTTTTGCATAAAACAAACTAAAAATAGGACACTAGCTTACTAATTTCAAATAATTTTGCTGTACCAAAAATGCATCAACAAGGGTATTTATTATTTTTATTTTTTCATGCAATAACAATTATTAAAACAATTTATTATTATTTGACATTGCTACTGTTTCTCCATTATGTTTTTATTATTAATTTAAAAATAAAACAATACATTGAATTGGTATTTTCCGAGTATTTAAAAATAATATATATTTTATATTGCTTTTACCCATGACGAATTATTTATTATTTATTTGAACAATAGTTTTAAGCATAAATTCAACACCTTTAAATTTCACATTGTAATTTAAAATAAATTTTTATTTTTACAAGTTAACACTTTAGAGATAATTTATGAATGGTAAAACCTTGCATGGTTCATTTGTGCGATTTTTCTGAATTTAATTTATCTACTTTTGCTTACATACAGTTCCTCTTTTTTTTTAGTTATTTAGGTAGATTTCCTTTATTTTTTTCCGTAAGTTTGTTTGATATTCAGCTTTTTAAAAGCTAAAGATTGTTTCAAAGACTTAAGCTAAGTAGCATCGCAGCAGAAGCTGTTCGAATAGGTTTTTTCATATTTTTCTATCAATAAACTTTGGCCTAAATGCCTAAATTATTACTTATATTTTTTAACGATATTCATTAAAATTTAATAAATGTTTTACTTACTAAAAACACAATATTTTTCTGGTTTTTAAATTAAAGGTTTAAACAGTCATTATAATAATAACCATATAACCATTATATTATTTACACAAAAGATTAATACTCTCTAAAATAAAAAACAATAGGAAGTATACTTACTTCTACGATAGACTGGTATATGCTCAAAGATCGGGGATGCATTCAGAATCGACACACAGGGATATGTAATCTGATTGATTGACATTAGGGGGTCATGGTTAGTTCCAGTAAGTTAAATCTTTTTAGAATTTGCCTTTTTAAGAAATAAAAAAAAACATGACCCCCAATATGACAGTTTTGCATGACCGTCTGTAATGGTCAATGGCAAGATGCTTTTGCTTCTAAGTATAAGCAAATGTTTTTGCTATATTTTTCTATATCATGATTATTTGCTTATACTTATAAGCAAACGCATTTACTTTAAATTTTATAAGTATATAAGCATTTGCTTCTTTTTATTCTTATGGCCTCATATGTTATTACCCGACTTCATTTTTTTTTAAATTTATTATTTTTAACTTTTTAGTAAGTTTTTTTTTAAATCATTTTATTTTTTTAAAGTGTTTATCCTTAAAACTGACAGTTTCTGTTTAAAATATTTTAAAGAGTATGTAAATATTAAATTCATCATGACTTACTTTTATTGTCAATACATGTTTGATGGGTACCAAGATACCTTTAACATTTAAGCGCAAAGTGCATCTTCCTTTCACTTTATCGTGTTCTTAGATTTAGAAAACTGCACCACGTAAAAGAAACCTCTGTGTAGGTAGCATTATAATTGAACATTACTAGGTCTTATACAAAATTTTATTTTATTTTGCTAGAAAATTGTGAAAACTTGACTACTTATAATTAACTATGATTTTTTAAATCAACACCCTTTTGTTGGTATTTTTATGGCTGAAGAAAAAATCCGATTTTTTTATTTTACTCTGTAGCGACTTATAGTAACATGATGAGAAACAAGAAAAAAAACTACTGCTAATAATTTTAAGTACCGAGGAGGCTTTAGCAAGAGTTATTTAAATTTATCATTAGTGTTTTAATACAGCAAAGGATATTTAAAAACCGCTTACCATTAAATTACCTAGGAAAAAACGACGGCGACGTAAGTAGTTTAATGGATGACCACCGAGAGAGGGCTACGTGCTGTTGTGTGTGGTTCGAAATCAAAGATTCTAACCAAAAATACAGGGTGTCCACCAATATTTTTACTCATTTTGATCGCAAATAACTTTGGAACAAATAAAGATATTTAAATGCGGTTTTTGCAACTTCGCAAAAAGACTTAGATTTTTTAAAAGTTTTTTATTACATCCTCGCTATTTGGTTGTGACATTTTATTAACACCAAAACCAAAAAGGCCGTTTAGTGGTAAAAAAATGTACATGGTGTTCAGTTTAAAATAACAAAGTAGTCCAATACCGGAAAATCGGCCATTATGTTTTTGTGTCAACGGAATGTCACAACAAAATGACGAATAAAAACATTTAAAAAATCTAAGGCTTTTTGCAAAGTTGCTAAAGTTATTCGCGATCAAAATGGGTCAAAATATCCCTGTATTTTAATGTTTTTTTATATGTTCTTTTTGTAAAAGCTTTACCTAAGGAGTTAAGTTAAAAGAATATCCAAGGGCACGATGGAGTGCCTGCATGGAATAGGTTTCTGGACACTCAAGAATTGATGGCAATGAAATAAACTAGCAAAAGCCGGTTCATATAAAGATTTTGACAGTGTTGGTTAAGGACGATATATAAAAAGATTTTGCCAAAAAGTAGTCTTAAAATATTTTGACTACTAATAACTTACCCAATTTTTTTGAATATATAATATTGACTTGACGAAAAATAGGTTTGCAAACCAGCTTAAAAGAGATATACTTGAATATGATAAATGAAAATGGCAGTGTAAAACATTGCTATCGTTGGGTACGATATTTTCTAAAACAAATTTAGGTAATAAATTTTAAAGTTTCCGTTCTAAATAGTAATTTAATTATGTAATATGTGGTTCGTTGTTGGGAATTATTTTGTAATTTTATTCGCAAAATAATAGCATATTTTTGGTATAAAAGAATACATTTTATCTGTTTTACGGATGGGTAAGTTTGTTTGTTAGTATCGTTTTTTAAATCATATATTAGGGTTTATTTGGAAATATGGATTAGTTTTACATAACCAAAGATTTTTAAACAGCCTCCTCAAATAAATGGTTAGAGTAACACGGCTGTGAGCATCAGCTGTAAAACCTATAAATACTCATTGGTGTACATCAGTAAAATACACAGGATGGGTCTGTCAGAACATGTATTTAGTATTTATAAAACCATGTGTTTGTCTTTGCACTTTTTTCTGCCTAAAAATAAAAAAAATGCTTATTGTCTAATTTATAAAAGCTAACTGTACCTTTATTTAACTGACTTTGTATCGGTTACAATTATACAGGGTGCCCAGTGTTCTCACCGACAAATGTTAAGGGATAACTTTCCAATAAAAAAATAAGGAAGAGACTCTATATGAAATTATGCCTCAATTTTTTTAAATTTTACTACTACCAATTTTCAATTTTTTAATGGAGAATCAGACTCCGAATTTTGTGGATAGATTTACTGAAATATAAAATTAGAATATTTTTATTTTAACATTTAAGTTCTTTATTTAAAATAAATTTTGTTGCCCAATTAAATGGTATGTTTTCATATAGATTGCATATTTTTGCTCCTTCTAACTTCTGAACCGTTCGGTATATTTTCATGAAACTTGAAACAATGACAGCTCTAAATATTAAGGTGACAACTGGGCGCCATATTGCGAAAAAAAATTAAAAGGAAAGAGGGTCTTATGGTACATCATTTTAAAGCTCCTGACAGGTACTTTAAAACCCTAAAATATAAAGTTAATACCTTCACCTACTAGAAAATGGCGGTACTTTTAAAATTACTTAAATACGTGATTTCAATGGCCATATTTCTGAAAGTAATAAAGTTAGATGTACTTAATGTATTATTTTTTAAAACTCTACAAAGATCTTTTAATGGTGATATAATATACAGGGTGCGTCAATAAAAATATATATATTTTTTTGCTACCCTGTATGCTACCACCAATATCACCATTAAAAATATCTTTAAAAGAGCTTTAAGAAAATACGATAGTAGGTACATCCAATTTCGAAAATATGGCCATCCAAATCAGATATTTAGGTAATTTTAAAAGTACCGCCATTTTGTAGTAGGTGAAGGTATTAACTTTATATTCCAGGGTTGTAAAGTACCTGTCAGGAGCTTTAAAATGATGTGCCACAAAACCTTCCTTTTCTTTTAATTTTTTTTTGCAATATAGCGCCCAGCTGTCACCTTGACATTTAGAGCTGTCATTGATATGTAAAAATTGCAGACCTTGGTCATTCATAAAATACTGTTTCAAGTTTCATGAAAACATATCAAACGGTTCAGAAGTTTGAAAAGGTAACATACTTTAAAACTTTAAAAATTATATATATATAAATATAATTTTTAAAGTATGTTATTGCTTGATTTTTTTTGAAATGAACCATCAATTTGATTGTATATAGTTAGTGCAAAATACAAATTCATTAGCAATGTGAATATGTATACTTTATTTCCAGAAAGAAAATATTTAAAAAAGTTAAAGGTTCCCAAATATTTAGGAACTAAGCCATTTATGCTTATTTATAAAAATATAATATTTAACTTAATTTAAAATAGAAGTGAAAGCAAAATGTAACTAATAAATATCATAAATGTAGGTATTATTTTTTATTGAGGGATCTAAAAGAATAAACAATAATTTCCCAAATTCTATTCACACAGAAAATTTTATTAAAGCACAATAAAGTATGACGTATTAAGAGATCGTTAACCACTAAGTTCAACCAATGAGAAATTTCGGGTCACAGTTGGTGCATCGAACTTAACTTTCTATTTTATAATAAGCGCATCTTCCTCATAGAGGGAAATTATTGTATTTGCACTACATTGTCTATAAAATGTTTTAACCGATAATTGTTACTTAAAACCTCCTACGATAGTACTAGAAAAAAAGGAAATGATGTCAATGCGTTTCCTTGTAATTTCCGAGTAGTTACATTTGTAAGTATACATTTGAAAATAAAAATAGAAATCTTTTTAATTAAGGTATTTAACAGAGATGATATTTATAAAGTTACATACATTGCGTAAAAGGCGCGAAGGTTAAAAATAAACCGCTTTGCTTTGTGGAAGTTGAAAATTTATCAAAAAATAATTACCCAGTATACGAGTACAGAACATTTGCAGTGCCATAGTACACACACGCCATAGAGGGAAGGTTTATTTTTTCAATTTTTCTTTAGAAGTGTGTCTCATGGCGCCCTACATGAGATAACATGGGCGTAAGACAGGGAAGGACATTTTTTTTGCTACCTTCTTCAAATTTTGTCTTTGGCTCTTCAATTTAATTTTAATTGAATTAAACGAAGCGTAGGGCGCCGTGGGATAAAATAGGCGCCCCAACCAGTCCAGCCTAGGGCCCCCTAAAGCGTTAATTCAACCCTAAAGATTTGACAATTTCCATAGCCCAATAAAGTATTTTTAGTACATTAAATGCAGCAATTCCAATAAAAAAAATAACTAGAACCGAAATAATGTACTTTTTCTACGACTGATTAAAAATGAATTCATTATTAATGCAATTTTAAACAGGTCGCTTATTACTCACGGCCATTTCCCAAGCTCATTACCCACGACCGTCATAAGGTACTTTAGATGTGTATAAAAGGAATAATTTGTATATGTTTTCGACAACTTCGTTTTCTAACTAAGACTTTTCAGGTAAGTTCACTATTAAGTTTTAGTTACATATAAGTATAAAGAAAGCTTATAGGTACGTAAAATCAACCATAATAATAATTAATTTCATTCGATGAAGAAATTGCAGTGGACTATAATGTTGCGTATGTCATGGCTGATCAATATGCTGTCACAAATCGAGAACAGTTGTTTGGATTGATATAAATTTACAAGAAAGTTGTATCGAAAAAAGTATAGTAAGTTACTAGCAGAGAATACTTATTTCTTTCTCGTATGACTTACAGCACTCGCCTGCGGCTCGTACTGCCTAGTCCGATACCCGAAACATGTCTTTGAGCCCTACCATCTGACTGTAACCCTTACCATTTTTGGCAAAATGTTTAAAAATTGCATGTAAAACATTGTGGTAAACTTGTCCGACAAAAAAAAATGACGCGTTAGCTCAGTGCGACACTGGAAACATTTGACATTAACAAACTGGGTTAAAGTGCCGCTTTCATACATGGTGGTATGAATATTCGTGTTTTTGGACTCGTCAAAAGAACCCTCCTAACAGAGTTTTTAAAGTATTTCTATCATTAATTCACTGGCCCAGGGGCTAGTTGTTAAAATGTCCTAAACTATGGTCGCCATGAAAATCATCCAAACAATAGGTATCTTAGTCAGAGTCGCTGGAAAGTCTTTAAAAATTGATTTTTCCAAATAAAAATTAATTAATTTGCTCTGTAGTATCAAGAAAGCATCATAAAGCGGTTGCTAGTTTAAACTCTAGTTAATTTTTCTAAGGCATTTTTGCTGGGTTGTCTATAATTGCCTAATACTTAGGTTATAGTTAACACGACATTGTAAAAGGGGCTCTTAGCAAACTTACTAATAGACCTGTACTATATTCTTTCTATATTGTAGATAAAAGTAAGACAACCACAAAAATATTTCACTTTGAAGTATTGACTCATATGGTTTTAATGGACTTTATAATCGTGTGTCACTTTATAATTAGCAATTTAATTTGCTATGCCTATCCCGTTTTAAAAACCTACTTTCGCATTTAAACGAGCTATTAAAAAAGTGGTATTTTTTTCACTGGCCTAAGACGGATGGCGCCATATAAAAATTATAATGAATTTATAACTAATATGATATGTTTGTGACTTGACTTTTACAAGCAATTAATAGGTATAACTTGAAAATAACAAATAGTTATATTCTAACAAGTTTATGGCAAATATCTTTATAATAATGCGAGCAAAAGGTGTAAAATAAATAAAAAGCGTGTTTTTCAATGATGTTTTTTCAAAAATGTATGTTGTGCCAACTAAGTGTCATTTTAATAATTTTGTTAGAAAAGAAGAGGGAATATGGGAAAATTTTAGTTGTTCTGAATTTTAAGTTTGATAGCGGATATCTCGAAAAGAGAAGTTTTCGATTTGTATTCAGCTCTCCAAAAAGCCTCGTATGCCAAAATTTTTCAAAATTTAAGTTGCTGCATCCTTCCATCCAAATAATTTTAAAACATATTAAACAAGTCAGGAAAAAGTTTTTTTTTTATTTTGGCTATTTAAATTTCACGGGTTTAATGTAGGCATTTAATAGCTACAAACAATAATTTAATAATTTAATTTTTTCCGCATTAAAATAATTCAAAATATCTTTTTTCCATCACAGGTCCGTAAGGCGGTAGAGAGGGTTTTTCATTATTTTTTGTTAAAAAGTGAGACGTGCTTTGCTCTAATAATTAGAGGCATCTGAACGTCTTTTATTAAAAATATTAGAGTTAAAATAATTAATTCGGCCGTAAATTCTAAAAAAACATAACATAAATAATTTGGCAAAATTTGGGATTTGTCAATAAAATTTGAGCAAATTTCCTAAAAAAAAATGTCAACAATTAGATAAGCCATAACTTCTATAGTATTAGTACTAACCAAAATGACAATTGGTATAGATAAATGGTATGAGAAGGAAGAGTGTACTCCCTGTAGATTTTATTATTTTTGGATTAGACAAATCTAAATCAGAATGTGATATTTTAAAAGTTTCTGGGTCTACTTGATTTTTTTAAAGTCATTTTTTAATATTGCATCTAGGTGGCTATTTTTGGATTAAAATTATGTTAAGGACCCCAGGTGATGTCAGAAAAATAAAATTGCAAACTTTTTTTACAAGCAAGAAATATAGGAATAAAACAAGTTAACAAATTGTCATGTTTGTGTCTTACTATTATCCTTTGTAGATAAACAATTCTTTAAAAATAATTTTTTGATAAATCTAAGGACACCAATTTATTTTGCGATTTAATTTAAAATAAGGACATAAGTAAAGAATCATAGCCACCTAGATACAGGATAACAAATGGCTTTAGAAAAGTCAAGTAGTCGTAAAAACCTTTAAAAAATATTAAATTTCTATTTAGAATTATCTTAGGTGTCCAACAATGTCAAAATATACAGGGTGTAACACTTAAAAATTTAAAATTTGAGCAATTACTCGCTGGAAGTAACCGAAAAGTAAGATATATGCTAAAACTCTTTTCTTCTCATACCATTTACCTACACAAAGTTTCATTTTGATATGTCTAAAGTCGCGTACCGATGGGTGTAATGCAACATGTATTGCAACAGGCAACGCAACATAATTCCCACGTTTGGACTGTTGCGCGTAATGCGCGCTGGAACGTGCGTCGCGATCCATACAGGTGTCGGGTTTTTTTCCGCGAACACAAAGGCGTTCGGTGTGAGTTCGCAGTATCCGTTTGGATGTGTTTGAGTTTGTTGCAAAAAACAATTAAAAACAAAGTTAAAATGTGAAGACGGAAGAAAAAATATTTGAACTAATTAAATGTTATAAAGAGAAATCAAATTTGTAAAACCGTTTCTTTTATTAGAAGCCTAAATTTTCTACCAGCGATGACATCTTTTGGTTTTCCAGTATTTTTATGTTTAAACAAAAAAAGATCTTTGACGACAACCTAGTTGGTCTAAAAGTTCGTTTCGAAAGCGCTATTTGTAGAGGAGGTTGCAGCAACGACTTAAAAGATCGTTTGTTACATTGCATGTTTCGTTGCATGTTGCGTTACACGTTGCACTACACACGTCTGTACGCGGCTTAATTTGATTCGTTGACGTATAGAGGATTCGCTTTTGTTACTTAAATTTTGTCTGGGGATCGGACAAATCAAATTAACTTATTTTCGCCAATTCTCTTTCTCTCTCTCTCTCTCTTTTATATGTTTACGTTCAAACTAAAGTTCAATAATATACACTTTAAAACCATATGGTAATGATGCTTTACATAAAAACATAGAACAGGATTTCTGCTGATCACGATATGATTATCATATTTGTGTGGAAACAGAACAACCACACAAATACCCATTAAAAAATGCTAATAATGGTGTTTAAACTGTGCTTTGTTATGAAACACAATAGAAGGTCTGATTATTTAAAAAATTGGCAACTATACGTTTTATTAGAGATGGTACCGATGTACCATTACCATCAAGTTAATTGTTTTTGTGAATTGATCCTTACAGCCACAATATAAGAATTCTATATCACAGGCAAAATATACATAGTTAGTGGAAGCATTTTTAAAATTTCTGTGAAATGTTGGTAAGGTTTATAAGCATTTTATAAATATTTTTATATTAAAAATTTCTAGGGAAAGAAATACAGGATATAACACATTTTTTTAATAGAAAAAATATGGACGAATTCTGCAGTTAAAAATGGGAAGACAAGTTCCTGCTAACACAGGTTTAGATATTTTGCGTTTTTCTGATACGAGGTGTTTAAACTATTTTGTCTTCTTTATTTTATGTTTATCTTAACTCGCTTAAATTAATAAAAATTCTACTACGCAGCAATACAGCACCTGTCTACAGTAAGGACTCCCCTCCTTACTTTTAAATTGTTTGGTACTTATTTTTATGAAAATTTGATTACTTAAATTGTAAGCAAACAATGACAGATATAAATGTCAATCTAAGAGTGGAGCGCCATTTAAAAAAAAATAAATACAAAATTTGGTCTTGTGGCACATTATTTTTAAGGTCCTGATGAGTACTTTATAAACCTTAAATATAAAGTCGAAAAGAAAGTCAATACCTTTACCTACTACAAAATGGCGGTACTTTAAAAATTATAGGAATGTCTGATTTTAATGGCCATATTTCCGAAACTTATACTGTTAGTTATATTAAATGTGGTCTTTTTTTAAAGCTCTTTCAAAGATTATTTACCAGGGATATAATATACAAGGTCCATCGTTAAAAAAATAAATGCTTTTTGTCCTACTGTATATATTATCACCAATATTATTAATAAAAAGATTTTTAAAAAAGCTTTAAAAACATACTACAAGAAAAAAATAGAAATATGACCATCCAAATTAGTTTTTAATATAATATTTTTAAAGTACCGAGATTCTGTAGTATGTAAAGATACTACCTTATGTTCTAGGGTTATAAAGTACCCGTCAGGAACTTTAAAATGATGTGCAACAGGACCTCTCTCTTCATTTATATTTTCTTTTAAAATGGCTCCATTTCTTGCCTTAATTTGGTTTATGTTATCTTAAGGTAGGCGTCCACAAGAGACGGAGGGCCGACGGGTCGGATAACAAGTTAGGAGTTCGTCCATTAGAAGCGCGACGGACGGAGCAATATTTCTCTGTTTCAGGAAATGCGCCTGGGTCGGCTAGCATTTACCAGGTGGGCCGCTTCGAAACCTATTTTCCCCCTGGCTTGTAAACAAGTCAGAGTGCGTCCATTAGAAGCGCGTCGCTTAGGAACAGACGACAAATGATTTTTGTTTTCTCTTTTAGGCGGATTATTCGAACGGTGCATTGCACAAGGGTGTAGACAGAATTTAGTTTATAGGGTGTAGGCAAAATGGAACTAATAATAGCATAACCATTTATTTAGAAAAATGTATTTTGAAGTTATCACTGTAATTAAAAAATAATATTGATACATTTATGAAGTCATAAATATTGCCGAGTACTTAAATCTGGATGGACATAAATATTATAGCTATATTTATAAACAATATTACCACATAATGGCAGCTGCTCCTTCTCTGCTCCGCGTCGCGGTCCATTTTTGGTTAACGTAGTAACTCATGATTGAATGGAAACTGTTAGCTCTGCAGTCTATAGTAATTAACAATAAATTTAGAGCAGTCTACAGTTTGCTGTCGCCGAATTGCCCTTAAATTTTCTTGCCAAAATTCTGGAAATATCAATAAATTTTACGTTTTTGAACCAGATGCTTTCGTATTATTTAACTGGCTTACTAAAAATAATGTCAAAATTTTAGTAACATTTTTTTTACAAGTTTTAAAAAATACAAGTTTAGTTTCAAAAGATGTCATAATAAACAAACACTTTTTTTATTTTTTTACTAAAACACTTGAAGGGTTTAAGCTCATTTTGTTATAATCACAATGTTTTTACTTGAAATACTAGTTATAAAGTATTTAATGATCATTTATTTATTACTGTAAGAAGAAAGTATCACATTTGTAGTTAAACTAAATAAAAAAGTTTCATACAACAACAATAAAAGTTATAATTTGATTTTATTTATAATAAAATATTTATTAGTTTAATATTTTAAATACTTAGATAAGTGATTTTCACTTAGGAATTTAAAATTCCTAATTCAGGCGACAATAATTGTCATTTGTAACACAAAGAGGATTTTAGAAAGCGTAATAAAAATGATTAAGATCTAATTGTACATTATTAATAGCATAAAAATCATATTTGGAGCAGCAAAATTTATAATGCATATTATTATGCGCCAGCCTGGTGTCGAGAACAATTATTAAATTATTTAAAAACACTGTTTTGAATCTTTGGTATAGAATTAAAAATAGAAATAAGTTATTGGTTGTCTCTTTAAATATGTTTATTTCTTATTGTTACTGGTTTAATTTAGCCTTTTTGCTTTGCTGAACCACAATAATAATAAAAATTATAAATTACTTTATAAATCCAAAATGTAAACTAGGTTAGCAAAACTTTCTACTTTAAAGTTTTAATCAACATTTAAAAAAATATACCGAATTCCAAGAAATAAATACAACTCTTTAAAAAGTTAAAAATATTAATTACAAAAAAATTAGTCGTGTAATAACATATGCGTGAAACTACTAAATAATAATATCTAAACAATCAAAAACTTTTTATACTACCTACCAGACTTTTTTTTATTTGTGAATACCTTAAGATGTTTGAGACTTTATCAAGAAAGGTATAAGCGACAAAATAAATACTACAAATCAATCTTTATTAATTGCGTCTACATATTTTGTACTCAATTAAGTTCACAAGTAAAACAATAAGTAACTAAAAATAAAATTCAAAAATTTGTTATATTATTCACTTTGCCCAGACTCCTGGGTAAAGTGGATATGGTACCCGGGGAAAGTGAATTACCATCTTCTAATTACAGAAATCTAAAAATTATATTTCGAAACAAAACTTAATACAGTAAAAAACTTAAATTCACGTTTAAAGGTAATATCTTAAAAGTTAAGAATGGCGGTTATCACAGATAGATATAGTCTTCATTGCTTCCAAAACGGAATATTGCTCATGACACCATTTTAGACATGTACTATGACGAATCCAATCTTCAATTGGATTATCTTCTTTAATATATATTTCACCGCAAAAATTATATTCCATCTTCAAAACTTTTTTGGTTGTTACTTCTTTAGCAGTTAGTCTAGGAATGTTTTTTGATTCCACATTTAGTTTTTTAGAAATATATCTTACTTTATTTTTCTTAAACTTTTGCTTTTGCTTTTGCTCTTCTTTCATATATCTATGATTTTGAGATTGACCTTTAGCTTCGTCTCTTAATCTTCACTGAAAATGGTACAGAATCAGCCAAATTTTGGAGTAACGACATTACTCTTGACTAGTCTGTATAGAGTTGAATCAGCCATCCCATACTTTTTATCAGTACCCTTTACTAATTCTCCAGATTTACCCAAATTAATGGTCTCGATTAGTTTTGCTTTTGTATTTATTTACCATTTTCAACAAAATATGAGTTTTATATTCTGCAACTAAATATTCTTAAACCCGGATAAAGTGGATACCATATCCACTTTGCCCAACACTGCCATCCTGCAAAAACTGTTGATTTTGTTTTTATAATTAGTATATTATAAGAAGCCACTTTTACATACAATAGAACTATGGTACGTCCAAGAATGACAAACAAATAATATAATAAATATCATCAAAGCACTTGCCTCGAAATATTGAAAATTATTTATGGAAAACACAATTTACCGTCGTCAAGACGCTGCGCGACTCAGCCTCTTGCTTAAGTGTTTGCCGCTTATTGAGACATGATGGCCAAAAGTTTCTCTGACCGCGAGGTTGATGTCAAACGAATAGTTTGGGCATAGTGCGGACTATTCGCTTAGCCGGGGTGTTCACTTTACCCGGGTTTCCTCTAATGTAAAGTACTTTGCAACACCGAACTGTGATATAAGGCATTTTTAATGCATAAAAACAGTATGCTATTTGCTAATTTCACATGTGGTCGTAGAAGGTATTGACTTTATATTATGGGGTTACAGGTTAAGGTAGTTGTTAGAAGCATTAGCCATTATTTTAATATGTACAATATTTTAAGTATATACCTTCTAACATTTTTATGACATTGTGGGTGCTGGTACTAGATTATGTAGATACATAACTTTCTTTCCTATAAAACCATTTTATATAAGTGAACACGTGTTTAAGACTGTTCATCTTTGACCTTTGCTTTAAGTTAGGTATAATCAGATATAAATAGAAAAAGTAATTAAAATTATAAACAAATAATAAATTGACGGTACTAATTATAATACCTGTGAAACGGCGTACCTAGTACGGAAATATCTCAAGCATTTTAACAAAAAATCCAGGTTCTAAAGTTATTGGTTTTAAGTTTTAAACAAATGAATTGAAGGTTATCTTGGTTTTGTTAGGAAGGAGCGTTAAAATTAATATGACTTATTATTATTTATTAACAATGATAACTTAAAGGAACATTTTTAAATAATATACACTTAAAGGAGCGGTTAACTAAATGCCAGTTATATC